>KL270987.1:4852-33867 GCA_000699545.1 Podiceps cristatus
TCCTGCCAGCCTAGCTACTCCCCTCTGTCACAGACGTCAGAGCTTACACCTGGCATTCAAAGCCGTTTCCCGCAACTCAAGAGGAAATGTGTTTTGAAGATACATGAATAATAGTTCATCTGAGAGTACTTCACTTACAGTCCTAATGCAACCATGCATCACACAGGAGGGAGCTGAAATATTTTGACTCTTGTTAAGTTACACAGACTCGGATTAATAACGCACATGCAACTTCTCCACTCCATCTACAAACCCTAAGTCCCATTAGGTTCCCAAGTAGATATGTAAATATATGAGAAAGTATTCCAGAAATTGTAATATTTATTGTATAATCATTTGCCTTTCCTTCAATTTGGAGGAAAACCAATTTCTACTATTTGTAGTGAATATTAATAAGTAACAACTACTTCTGATGATACGGCACTCTGGCAACGTTCTCTCCCACACCGCAGATATGGCAATGAAGACAGATCAGTACCTTCTTTGCTAACAAAGGCTACCCAACCATGGGATATGAAATTACGTCCAGTCTCTGAGACAGAAAGTTATCTTAGAAGAAGTAAAAAATAGACGCATTTTTCTTCATTTTACAATTTGAGAAGTTTACTAATTTTACAGACAACAAAGCCTGTACAAGTATGTAAAACACATTGTTATATTAGACACTTAACGGGAGCTCAGCCTTCTCCAGAAAAAATATAATTATTTCAATTAATGATAAACACAATGTTGTAAATTAATTCAGAGATATTGCTTACAATAAAATTCAGATACATCAGCCATTTTTTGCTAAATCTTAAAAATCAGCATGTTCTAATTCAGGTTTTTTATAAAGAGTACAGAAAACTGCTGTATGGAAGTTGTTCAAAACAGTAGGCAAGAATTAATTTTGTTCTGAGGAACTCTGCTATAAAAAGATACGATTACAATCAAGTTTAACACATTTTAATCATCATTTCATATTATTACCCTTTCATTAAACTGATATTACAATACAAGATGGCCTATTGAACCACTTACCAGGAAACAGAATACTTGAACTAGCATCAGAGTATTTTGTAGTCTAAAATAGGTGGGAACACATCAAACAAATTTAGGTCTGTTTAAGCACACAATTACATTTGCTATCAGCTACAGACTTTGTGAGAGTTCAGAAACTGTTTTTATTCTATGCTGTAAGACAAAACATGAGAGAAACTGCAAATTTTGCTTACAACTTTTTTAATGATTCACAGATACCTATGAACAGAATTATATTCAGTGATGGAAATACAAATCAGGCAGTCATACCTGTGCTTTTACTTTAATATTTTTGGATTTGGTTTTTGTTTGATTTTTCCCCATAGAGAAAGTTTCACTGTATATTTTGGAAGTATAAGAACATTGAACCAGTCCAACCATGAATTATTATAATACATTTATTTTGTACAGCAGAAAATCTACTGTATATTCACACTGTCTTGAATCTAAAAAACTCTAGAATGCCGGCATATAGATTACTCAAGTCAATTCTTAATAACTTCACTTATACTTGAAAGCATTTTCATCCCTATTTTAATGAAGAAACAGGAACCCTAACATAGATTTTAATCCTAAACTTACGCAACACAGATCACCAAAACTGGCTTACAAGTTATCGACAAGACCTTTATTTCCTCCCCAAGGACATAAATAAATGTTTCAACAAAACACAGATCCAATAAACTAAAGACAAATATATACATAAATGCTTACAATCTGTTTGACAGTCTCAGCGACGGCCCCAGAGCTTCCAGGACTCCCATCTCCTCAAAGTCTGGTGGGGATAGAGAAAGCCTTTGTGCTGAGCCAGTCTCTCCAAGAAGCACCTGCCAAACGGGGATGATCTGAGATAAAAAGGACCTTTAGGTTAAGGACCTCGCAAGTCCCTAGTCCTCAGCACAGGCTCACCTTGCCTGGGAGACTGAGGAAGAAACGTAAGTCCTGCTGACAGCTTGCAAGGTCCAAGACCGTGGCTTGGTGAAGCTACTAACAGGTCTGGCAAGCAATGAAGCCACCAACTGCTGTGTAGGGTCAGGAACGACTGACAAAGGACACATATCATATAGCTACATCCTAAGAACAATAATATTTTCATCATGTTTAGTGTCTCTTACCTACAATGTCCTGAACTTCAGTCTATTTGTCAGTAACTATGTACAAGCAACACAGGACAAGTCCCACTAAAGATCAGCACGGGGAAAAAAAGAAAAAAAAAAAAAAAAAGGCCAGAAACAGAGCACAGAATTAAACTGAAGAGCACCATGCTTTCCATAACCTCAATTTTGTGATCCAGCATTCCCTATATAGGTTATTTTAAACTAAACCAAGAAAACTACTAATCTGCATATTCAGAAACTTTACTTTGGTTTAAAAGGGACAGAAGGAGAAAACAGAATGAAAAAGCCTGTAGAGGTCAAAAACAGACAGGGAGATTACTTAGCAATTACCATTATGGGCAAAGCAGACTCAGCTTGGGGAAAGTTAACTTTATTGCCAATTAAAATAGATTCTGGAAGCAAGAAACAAAAAGACAAACATTAAACCAACATCCTTCCTCCCTGCTTTTCCCAGGCCCAACTTCAGTCCTTCATTCCAGACTCCGCTACCTGCCCCAAAGGGCCACGAGGAGACGGGAGTTAGTCAGTATTTATTGGTTTCTCTCCTCCGCTCCTTCCTTCTCACACTTTTCCTGTACTCCAGTATGGTTCCCCATGGGCTGCAGTCCTTCAGAAAAACCTGCTGCAGCATGGGCTCTCCATGGGCCACAACTCCTGTCAAGGAAAACCTGCTCCGGCGTGGACTCTGCATTGGCTGCAGTCCTCCTGGAATATCTATCTGCTCCAGCACGGGTTCTCCACAGGCTGCAGGGGAAAATCTGCGCTGATGCCTGGAGCATCTCCTCCTTCTCTGCTGTTTTTAACTCCTTTTGTTCCCTTTTCCTTTGCCTAATCTTAGATTATCTAATGGTTATCTAATCTACCAAACATCTTCAGAATACTATACCACAAATCTAACATGCAGACAACCTGAGTGCAACAGGATCATCCTTGTGCAGATTCAGGTAATTTTTTTGCCTGGAGGACAGTATTTAAACAGAAAAAAAATATTCTTATGTCTAAATAAAACTTTTTTCAGGAAGCTGATAAATCATTTTTCCTCCTTCAAAGAAAAAGAAGTCTCAATAAGACCATAATGCAACATAAAATTGTAAAAATAGGCAGAGTACCACTCAAAGCAATGATACAAACACTTCAAGAATACCAACATCTGAAGCATATTTCTTGACTAAAAATAGCATGCAATAAAAAGTCATGTAAACAAGAAGGTAAGATATGCTAATACATGGCAGATCAAACAAACGTGACAGTGGTAGTTCATTTGAATGTGAAAGTGCCATTGTCTAACGCATTATGTCACTGTTATCAAATCAGAGCGAGAAACCAATGAAACGATGATAAAAAAAATAAATGGCAGCACGTAGCATTCATATGACAACACCTTTTCCAGGAGGTCTTAGGAAAATGTATTTGTATAAACTGACAAATGTCAGTGGATAAGATAGCTAAAAGCCATAAGACAACTTGGTTTCAGATAATCACCATCTGAAAATCACTAGAGTCTACTATTTACAAGTCCATTAATACATAATTATTACTTTTAGTAACTATGTTCATTACAGTTTTACTGATGCATTTCAGGTTCGATCAAGGGTCATTACAAAGCCTTTAGTTTGCCTCAAATTCCCGTATCTATTTTTCAAATAGTCAATACATATAAAGGCAAATGTGGAATTTTTTTAAAATTTAGTAATTACTGTTGCTAATTCTACAGGGCATAAATAAATGTTTTGGTGATATAAACAATAATTAACAAACATCAGTCATTTAAAATCAGTGTTATGTTTGTCAAATGCACACATCTTTGTAGAGTATGAGATTTTTTTTTTTCAATTTATTCAACACTGAAAAGGTAACTCTGCATTTGAACATACCATTATGAAGCCACTAAAAAGTATTACTCATTCCACTATTCCGTAACTATGAACTCCCATGCTAAACCTAAAATCATTCACATTGTCAACACAGTAGCAAAACGTTGCCACTCTTTCTAGTGATGTTAACATATCATAACACAGTGTCAGTAGTTATAATCAACATAGAGAAGTTTCAAAAGAGCATATTCATTTTCACACATTCAAAGTTAAACAGCACAATGAAAACGACTCGTAATTTTGGTCTATTTAAGGAAAGCTGGCTGTTGTAAGGAAAAAAAAGAAAAATAGTTTTTAACTAGAGAACAGAGGATCAAAGACGCACAAAGGATGAGCATAAGAATGAAAGCTCTAATGCAAGTTACCCAAAAAAAGAACAGAGGACAGCAGCAGTGTGAATAAGCACGACTAAGAGTCATAGAAAGATGGCACGTTTTATCCCTGTAGAGGTTAAAACACCCCTACAACAAGCAGCAGAGCAATGCTAGAAAGGAAATTAATCACCTGCACTTCACAACATGGGAAAGGGGATACGCAATATATAGCACAGAGTTCACGCAGAATGATGAAGATAAAAAAGAAATAAAGCAAAAACACTCAGTGACCACTATTCTGTACACCCTAAGGCAAGACCCTGTGGAAAACATAGTGTCAACATGTAATTAAAGATTGTATCACAAACTACAGATACAACCAGGCCACATGGAGGTTACCCACGCAATCTTACATCAAAGCCTCTCAGACCACTTTAATGGATTCTGTAAACAACATCAATACATGCAAATATTCCAATTGGATGCTGGATGTGATCTTTACTGGTGAGCAATCCAAGATTGTAAATGCATAGAACACGCTAACACAGTGTGCTATTTCTCGAAAACTGAGAGGATGAATAAATTTTAGCATTTTCCTTAAATTAGAGCAACAAGCTTCTGCCACCTTTTTATCACACACAACAGCAAAATGTATCTCAACTGAAAAAAGTGACAAAATATAGCAATAGCAGCAAGATATTGCACTCCTCATGAGAAACTATTAATGCTCCTTTCCATGTGCCAAGCAGAATTAACTGTCATAAATCATCTTTACTGCAAGTAGAAAGCATGTTTCTTGTTTGCTGTCCAATTCATCTGTTGTACATAGAACTTCAAATGTTAGTTTTATCATTCGTGAGTGTATTACTTCTGACAACCTCACTAATGGTATTTTTCACTAAATACATAAAATCTATTCTATTCTAAAATCTATTCAACAAAAGTTGTTCCTAGTTTTTAAACCAAAGAAGATTACCACCTTTTTTTATATATATATGAATATAAACAGAATAGACAACTCTTCGTACATGAAATGTAACCATGGGACAAGCTGATACCTTCCTCAGGAGAATGATCTCTGTTACTAAAACAGGCACAAGCTCCAAAAATACTTTTGTCTTTAAATTCCATTTTAAGTGTCACACCACTTACAACAAAGCATATATTCACACATGAAATTAGCATTTTCTTACAGAAATAATGTTTTACAGAAGTTTAGTAAAAGAAATACAGTTTATAAAAAAAAATTCTCTCAACATTAGAAAAAGAACTGGACAAAATTAGTATCTATTCTGAATTATGAAGAGAGAAACAGTATACTTATTATTTAAATACAGCAAACAACTTCCAAGCAGACAACAGCATAACATGAAAAGCTAAAGAAAAAGAAATCCTTTGATATTAAAGTCCCTTTATAATAATTATGCTTAAATGAAGGTAAGGTTTGTCCAGTAAAGGAGAGAACACCTTTGTTATTTGTTCTTTTATTACAGCAACACCTTCTTAAAGTGGTAAGGGGTGCCTTTCTTCCCTGGTAAAGGTAGTTCTTGTCTCATTTGAGAAAACATGCCAGGGGAAAAACCAATGGCATAACCAGGCTTTCTAGCTGGAATCAGTTTGCCTCTCATTCAAGAGTGGTTTACATTAAACTCGGTGACTACAGGAATTTTCTCCAAGAAAAAAAAAAAACACTGAAGTGGAATATCAATTATAATGCTGCTACCATTGAAAATACATGCTTAACTACTCCAAAGTTTTGAAAGAAGGGAATCCACAGAAAATAAGTGATACATAGTATTTTTTTTCAAAAATGTTTCCAACCATGGTGGTAGAACAGGATTTAAACTTATCCAGTGTAAACAGCAATGCTGAAGCAATAAGGAAACAAGGCTTTCACTTTCCTCTCCTGGCAAGAGGATTACAAATGCATTTTATCTTCAGCCTTATTTCATAGAATTCTTTCAAAAAAAAAAAAAATCTTATTTTAATTTGTACAGAAAATATTCTGACTACGGAAAAGGAAAATGAGATGGTGAAATTGGGGCCTACAGTCCAAATGAAAACACTGATTAACAGTTCCATGTTGGTGTATGTTCTAGTGCATAATATTTTATAAGAAACGGCCATAAATAATTCAAGTCTGTTTTAACCATACTTTCATGTTCTCAAAGCTGGTATCAGACAGAATAAATAATAATAAAAATAAAACCACTAAGTATAAGCTAGCTAGTCTAAGGAAAAAACCTAATGTTATTAGACTTGTAAATATCTTGCCCCGTTTTATGAAGTAAATATGCATCTATGTCCTGTGTCAGATGACTTTGCCCGTCCTCCAGGTATGCCCAGAGGGCAATGTCGGCTATAATGACCCATCTGTTCACTTCTGGCAAGTAGCAAACGTCTAATGAAGACAGATGTGGGTCACCCTGTACAAGAAGGCTGCAGGGTGCTAATGAATCCACCTAATGGTCACTACCTGCCACTGCTGACTGATTGATGAGCAAAAGGGGTAAGCTTCAAAAGCAAAGACAAGTATTTCAGGTAATCATTAGTCTTACTAGGATACCTCTGTCACACTCCCTAATACATATGCACTTACTTTAATGTTGTCTTCTCCCATTGGAGAAAAAACAAAAAACCACACAACAAAAAAAAAACAAAACACCCCACTACTTCTATTATTTTTCTTTGGACAACCTGAAAAAACCTGAAAAGCTGAAGCAAAGATCTTACAAGAAATCCATTACTTTTATTGCCCAAAGAGATAAAAGCTCCCAATATTCCTAGTAATTTATAAACACATGACCTCTGACACTAACAGTAAAACCAAAAGTGTTAAAGGAAACAGCTACCAGTTGCAAAACTCTACAGGTATCCATACTTTCTAAATACTGCAATCTGACAGTAGCATAGGAAGGAACTTTTTACTGTGAACTCCATTCACACAGACCGTAAGTTCATGGATTTTTTTTTAAAAAATAACAATTACCACAGAAGCTAGTGAGGATTTGACTCATTCTGCCAACTTCCACACGAAGGTGATTGCACCACAAAGGTTAGCTACTTACGAGCAAAGCACTGATGCAAATCCAACCCTACATCAATTCAGGCAGTGAGCACATGTCAGAAAGAGTTGCAGTGGGGAAACTCCAGAGAGGGAAGTCTCTCTAGAGAGTAGGAAAAGGAGGTAGGGGCGGACAAACCACACCACCACCACAAACAAAACCATCCAACAGTGAAAAAGGTTATGACTTTGAGCTAGTGTGGGGTGAAACCTGCAGAGAATGTTACCATCTGCCAGGATTCACCAGGACTCTGTGAATAAACAGCTGCAACAAAGCAAAGTCACAGCACTACCCAAAAGGATATAGAAGTGATAAAACAATACGTAAAGTTAAAAACAGGAAGAAGTGGATCTCTTGCTTTTAGAACCAATTCATTTCTTTTCAAAACACCACGGAAGAATCCACCAACTTAATTTCTGATGTAACTCTACTAACAGTAGATAGAAATCCCAAATGTACTAAGTGTTGCAAATCACCCACTTGGAAAGATTCTTTACCAGATATACCAAGTGATGATAAATTAAATTAAAAAAAAAAAAAAAAATCCTGTAGTAACATTAAACCAGTAAGACATTCTATCAGTACCTGGTCTCATAAAAATGAGGAAGACATCCTTACTAGAAGACATCATTTTATTCCTTGCCATGTTCATCTGTTGAATAACCCTTACACATCCTGTAACCTCATTAGGCCTCTACATTCCTAACTGTAAATTGAACATCAGGATCCCAGCACATTCATTTTGCAAGGCTCAATACATTCATCGGGAAAGGAGAGGGGGCTGGGGAGGCACTAGCATTTTAGGACAAAATGTATTTGAGATGTAAAGAATATTGTGACATCCTCATCCTAGGCTAAAATCAAAAGCAAATTTTTGGCTTGATGGAAGTGATGTAATTTTTATCCAAGGCATAACCTGGTTTTGATAAAGGTAACAGTGAAAAACTTTTAATTCTCAGTATTATAAGTCAAAAAACCAGCCTTTTCAATTTTTAAGTCACAACACTATTTTTGAACAGAATTGGAAACAGTTGTTGTTAATCTTGTGTATGTATTGAACCTGCTTTTTCAACCATGTTTTAAAAATCCATAAAAAACTAATGAGTCAGTGCCACTCGAAAGCTTTCCTTGTATTTAGTAGAAATCATTGCTTATATGCAAGGTAATTTATGCCTACTTTCTGAGGGTATAAATTGTGGGTATGCCTAATATATGCCACGAGAGACTCCAGTGTAAGTTACCTTTTCAAACAGATTTCAATTCATAGATGATTTACTGTTGTTCGAGAACTGAAATGATTAAGCAGCTTCAGTCTTTTGCCTGAGGCAACAGAAGCTCTTCAAGATCCAGTAACTCCAATCTATATGATCCTGAGAAAGCTCTTTTGCAAGCTACTAAAATTACATACAAGATGAAACTAGCTATATATGGTTGATTGATTTATAACAGACCATGTCACTGACTTATCCTACAAGAACCAACAGTAGTGAGGTTAGGGAGAAAAAACCACTAAGACAAAAGAAACCTCTGGGAGGGATGGGTACATCAAAAATAGGTGAAGTGTGGCAAAAACATAGTAATTGCATATTCATGGGATTATTCACAACGTCATTGGCAAATAAAAGCTATCACTGTCTAGATATATGCCCTTAGCATTTAAAAAGAAACTCAAATGTTAATATCATCGTAACAGCATGTGTACATTCTGAAAGGAGACTGCTTTGTTTTTCAGTTAGCTCACTTGCCTGTTGAAGACCTGCAATTTATTAATGAGAAAGACTTGCAATTCCAGTAAAAACTGGTTGTTAGGCACACATTAAGGTGTGTTCTATTGTTATCCATAAAATCCACTTTCCTTTAAATGTGCTATTACAATTGAGAAAGTATTGTGTAGCTTTAAAAACTTATAGTCCATACAGAGAAGACATTCCTACTTTGTTAAAATTAAAGATGACAGCACACAGAAGTCTAATAGTGCCTACCAATGAAGTCCTCCCATCATCGCGCTTTTTTTTTTTTAAAGGTCTTTTGGAGAGAATCTCATTTCCCCATACATGCATGCATTACTCTGTTTGTAGAAAAGAGACTGTTGAGTAAAAAAAACGCTTTTGCGTACTTAATAGTGCAGCATAGCTGTTAACAAGCACTGAAGGTTAGCACTGCTTAGGGAAAATTGCTGTTAGCATTCACAGGTTCAGATTAGCTTGCTGACTGATTTAAATGTATAATTCTGAGGAAAAACACGTATATATTTTAAAAAGGAAGACTGATAAAAAGGTACCATGTATAAAACTTCCAATACGTGTTCACACATGATCTGAATACAAGCGATAGTTCAGAGGATGCAGCTAGTGATCAAACACGTGTATGATGGGGGAGTAGAAAATGCTCTTTCCAAATCTGGCTTCATTTCCTTACATTCTATCTTCAGTTGACACAGAAAAAGTTGTTACACATTTCCTACCCTCCTTTCTCAAAGATGCCCATCTTCACAGAACCAGAGGAACACAGCAGATCATTAACTCGTGTCACAAACAGTAACGTAGTACATCCACAAGCTACTACTTTTTTCAACTATTTTATTTTGAGAAAATGAATCAGGTATTTACCAGACTGACAAAAGATATATTTCCAACACAGAGTCAGTAGTTTTACTTAGTATGGCAAGGGAATATATTTTTAACCTCCGGATGTCCCAAACTTCATAGGACTACGTATATCTTGAAAGTTTAATACATACCTATGCGTAAACACAGTAATGAAATGGGAACTGAACTGACCACAAGCTTCAAGTTTTTAACCATTTTCCAATAAGGCATCAGAGCTAATCAAATACAGTCAGAATTTGCTTTTGGTTTTGCTATTGACAAAGTATATCCATCCTCACCTGAAATGTATTTTGTTCCCAAAAATAAGGAATGTGTTCTACTGAAACCTGCCGGGAATCTGAGTCTGCAAACATTCAGCCAAAATCTGCATGGAAAACAGAAGCTGACCAAATTTACAAGCCTTCGATAACAACACATTTGAAAGAAGCCCATTTACGCAGATCTGTGCTAGGCCAAAGCGTTTCTCATCTTGATTATAGATGGGTTTAGAAATCACATCATTTTCTGTCTCTTTTCAGCATGCTTTTGCATAGTTGGAGATTACTACGGTAAGTCCTCCTTCGTCCTTTACATTAACTACTACAGCTCACTTATGTCTTCTATCTAGGACCATTCTCTAAATCTCTCATTGGTCCCATTATTTTCCTTTAAACTCGCTCTGATTAGTCTCCACATTTTCGCTCAAAATACACTACATGTGACACCATACTCCAGATAAAGTCTGCTCGGTGTAGCACAGCTAGCAAGAATTATTTCACTTGCCTTGGAGGCTATACTTCTATGTACACATCCTACCATGGCATCTGGCCTTTCCCTTTCTCCCCAACAACACCATAATTTTGACACACATTCAGCTTAGAGACTGTTGTTCCTTGGCATTCTTCAAGGCATTCGGAACAAAGCTACCTAAAAGTCAACAGTATTAAGGAAGAAATAAGAAACTGACAGCCCTTCTCCAAGCTGTGCTGATTTTTGTTGGTACTATATGAGCAGCACTACCAATGGAAATCCGTGTCTCTGGTTCTTTTTCTGAAATTATTCATTAAAATATTATTTTGCACTTGCTCAGTGGAAGTTATTATAAGAAGTGTCTTTAAAAGCCTAATTTCCTTAAGATAAAATATCTTAATGATACTAATATAATTGAAGAAACAGTTTTATGGACTTTTCACAAAAAAATGGGAACGTAGTAAATTATGAAAAGTATCCAGATTAATACTTCACATTTTTAAAATCAACTCCTCTTTTCTGAAATGCTATGAGCCCCTTGCTCCCTTTCCTACTTCCCAGTTTAAGAACAACCTACACATGCTTTTGAACTTACAAGCTACTACATGAGTTCTAAGGTCATAGTACTTTAGATTTAGTACAAATTTAACATTACAAAACATTGACTAGAAATACATTAGGATCAGCAAACTATTTACACATTGATTTAAGAACCCACATTAAACATGTGCAATACCTTCCTCATTGCACAATGATTACTTTCTTGTAAAGGAAAGAAATCAATTATACCTCATAAAATGCCAAAATTAGTTATCTCTTGAAGTTTTATTTATGCTCTGTGTATATATATTAATAGTTATTTTGCCCAACACTGCTCAGAAATCCTCTGGCATAGCCAGCTTGGGTGCCTCTCCTCTCACAAAAAAGTCAAGGCAATACATTTGCAACTATTTCATCTTACGGAACTGAAGTCAGGCAGTTACTCCCAGCCAGCAATCCCTCTAAGATGCTGCCAGTTCCGACATACACTGAAATGGAATGCAGCCTGTCTTTGCTCTCTTAAATCTCTATTATTTTTCTATACGTCACAAGATCCTGTTTCATAGCATTATGCAGCCCCCTGTTTCATCATGTAATCATGATGCACAGCTGCAACTGAATTTAGTATAAGTACCAGAATTGTAAATTTTCAGAAACATAGCAGATAAATATTTTGTATGCAAGCTGTACATATTCTTAGAACTGCAAAATACATTGAGGTATATTCATAAACTTTTTCACAGACTTTTTTTAAGTCCTATTTAATTTTCTCAAAGAATTTTTTTTTTTTATTGGGGATGTATTAAAGAAAGAAAATCTGTTGTCCTTTTTAAATACATCTGATTTTCTTTTCAGGACATTACTGTGAGCAGAGAGTGCCAAAGCAAGAAAATGAGCTGATAGAAGACACTGTAAAGCTTTCTGTAATTTGTGTGTGTTTGCTTGCTTTTAACTTTTCATTTTAAATATGAGCAAAATTGAATTTACAAGTCCCTCCATACTTAGAATCATAGAATGTTTTCAGCTGGACGGGACCCCCGAGCCCATCTAGTCCAACCCCCTGCAGTGAGCAGGGACACCATTACCCAGATCAGGTTGCTCAGAGCCCCGTCCAACCTGGGCTGGAATGTTTCCAGGGATGGGGCCTCCACCACCTCCCTGGGCAACCCCTTCCAGTGCTTCACCACCCTCCTTGTGAAGAATTTCTTCCTTATATCCAGCCTAAACCTACCCTGTTTCAGTTTAAAACCATCACCCCTTGTCCTGTCACCGCTGTCCCTACTGAAAAGATTCTCCCCCTCTTTCCTACAGGCCCCCTTTAAGCACTGACCGGCCGCAATCAGGTCTCCCCGCAGCCTTCTCTGCTCCAGGCTGAACAAGCCCAGCTCTCCCAGCCTGTCCTCACAGCAGAGCTGCTCCAGCCCTCGCGTCATTCTTGTAGCCAAAGATCTTTTTTTCCTGCACTTCCAGCAAAACTGTTACAACTTTAACTGTTGATAGCTTTTTCCTACCCCGACAGTCCTATTTTATTTTGCATCTGCTTTAGCTAAAAGATCTAGTTCCTTATAAAATTTGACATTTTTCTTCTTAAAAAAAAAAAAGCTAGGGGGGTAGGGGGAGAGGAGAAGTTCATGATGAAACAAACTTATGATACAAACTTATAGTTTACAGTAATCACATTCTAAAATCAATGATCAATCCTGCAAACCTCACTGCCTCCTTTTATTTCTTACTCATAACACTGTTTATAGGAATTTCTGCATTAAAAAAAAAAAAAAAAAAGAGGTCAGGGGAGAATAACTGTTGCCCATAAAAAAAAAAATTAATTAAAATACATCATACAGACATTACACCAAAAGCAAACATTCTAACCTCTGGAAATCCTTATTAAAGTGCAGTTAAAAAAAAAAAATCCAAATATTTTAAGACATGAAAACTCTCATAAGGTCACTTAGAAAACCCTTGTCTTTCCCAGAGGGGACACTATGACAAGTACACGGTTACAGCTGAACATTTTAACATTTGTGAATGCAAATTAGAATGAACCTATGATTAAAAACACTGCAATTTGCAGCCTAGTCTTCAGAGGAAAAATGGACATGGTAACACTTTTAGGTAAGTCAATTCACACTTTCATGATAATTTTGAATCTATTAGTCACTCTGAACCAAATCTGGCTATGAACTTGCAGACTCATTGACATTAAAGTCTCACCAGCTTTGTGAAAAAGAGTACTGTGGAAAGATATTGCTCTAATAAATAGGCTGCATTGTAAGCTCAAGTCTTATCAGAAATCTGTGGATCCACAGGGAAGTGTTATGAATTCCTTTACAATAGGGAAAAAAATAAAAACTAAAAATGTTTAAAAAAGCATAAATTAGGAGTTCCTCTTTCCCGGACACCAGCAAAGCTCAGGGTTAAGTTTGGTTGCAAGAGCAGGGTTTCCAGTTACTGCATAGGGCTGAGTTCAGCTAACTGATCACGTGGCTATTTCCCACGTACCCCCTTTAACTATGTGTACCATCCTAGCCAGGGACAAAAGATGTTTTTTACCTGGTCAGTTGTCTTTTCCACACCCTGAAGAACTGAGATCTTTAAGGTAATTACAGCACAGTGTTCATGAACTTAAGTTACTGAGAGGTACTCTCAACTTTAATTCTCTGTTAACACATCTTTTATCTCATAATTCTGTTTTTATAACAAATTTTTATAAATTAGCACTTAACAGAAACCTGTGTATTGACATCACACATTTCATGTAATTCAAAAATATGAAGTAATATTCATTCATTAATTCTTCACTGAACTCTAAAGCCAGATAGGGAAAAAAAAAAAAAAAAAAAAAAAAAGCATTCTCTGTCTCTACCTGTTCCAACATGCAAAAACATAGCCATCATTTCCTTTTTTTTATCACTTCCTGCCCACAAACAGCAGTTTTCCCCTCCTTCCTGAATCTATCTAGTTTTCTACATTGTTTCTTCCTCAGTAAAAGGAGGAGTCGACTCTTCTCTTTTATACACCCTTCTGTGGATCCCATCCTTGTTTCTATCTTCCTCTTATGTCAAGGGCAGCTTTATACACCCAAGGAAGAAAGAACTAGTTTATTAAGGGATGATGCATAAAGGAGCCAAGACGGTACCGCCTCACACATAGACCGCTTAGCACGGCACACGTAATCATATGCCAAGAGAACAGCTGCCTCCCACTAATCCAGTTCCACCAATTCGTGTCACTGCTTGGTCCTTTGGCCTTTACATAAGATGCAGTACTAACTCCGTCATTAATTATCACCTGAGAATATTCCAAACAAGAAACTGTGATTCACCGTAAATATTTGGAAGACAGCCTCATTATTTCAAGACATCTCCTCAGGCAGACAGACTTTTGTGAGTTTTTGCTACACTAATACAAATAGTTTCAGGATTCTCTGTATAGTGATACAAGTCTTAGTTTTAATAGCCTTCAGTTGAAAGGCTGAGTGCTAAAAAGAGTATTTCTCAGCTTTGCATCTACATACAAAGACTTTCAAAGTTCAGAAGTCCCAAGCCCTACTTAAGTTACTTGAATTTTAACAAAACTTTTCACATGCACAAAATAAATTATTTGTAGCGCTCTCACAAAACTATAAATGTGTCTTTCTGTCCTTTCATCCAGTAATGGTAGTTACTTGTTTAATGAAAATCTAAATAGTTACTTCTAGTGCTCACAACATTGAAAAATGATGTTTGGTGTTCCTCTGTCACTTATCACCTCAAACTGGTAGTATCTATCCTGTTTACCTTACAGTTCTTTATAGTGACACTGAGAGAAAGTAGAAAACTAAGAACGTACAATGACAAAAAGGTTCACACCTCAAATGCATTTTGCTGGAAACATGGAAAACTCAGTCAAAAGAGAAAATGCAGTTGGATCTAGTGAAGCATTGGGTTTTTTAATTTCCTTTTTAACTTCAGTCTCTGGAAATATCAATATATAAAGCAAAAGTAAAAAGAAAGCATTTTTACATAAGAAAAAAAGATACATAGAAGTTAAAGAAATTGCCTGTGGCTTAGGCTTTTTCTCTGCACAAATGCCTAAAGGCACCAAAATTCTGCCATATTATACAAACCATCTGAAATACTCAATTTATTCAGTTTAAACCAAAACAATAGCACAGGTAATTTATTCTAAATATATTTTGAAAGTATATTTATTGAATCTTGATGAATTCTGAGAGAAGTCATGATAAGGAGTCACTTATTTCAATTATGACATACCATTCTTAAAGTGGATGAAAATACTCAGCTTCCCAATTTCTACAAAGTATAAAAACCTACATTCTTAAATTGTTTCACAGGATTTACAGTGAAGCGGGAAAGGGGAAAAAAAAAGCTCATGAATTTTCATTCTTAACTAGCTTTTTCATTTTCAAAATAAATTGCAATGTTTTTTTTATCCTGCATATAAGCCTTACACCTGAAATCCAAGTATAAATTAGTTTTCAAATAGTAGGAAAAAGCTGAAGTGCCATTACCTCCTTTTCTTCCTGTAATTCTATTACTTTACAGTACCGTGGGACGAAGAGGTCATATTTTTTCTTGCCTTCTTATTTGTTGTTGACGTTTCCATAATGCAGTACAGTTTCCCTTTAGAAAGTTAAAGGAGAGATTTATGAGTCTTCATTTTTAAATGCTTATCTAAATACATTTAGTGAAAGCCTATTCTCCTACTACAAACCACTGCTGTTTGCAATAACTAATGAAAGCCTAGATTACTCACTAATGGAAGGGGTCCCACAATATTGTACAATTGTGCTGTAAACACAAAGAAGCAACGAAAATCATGTTTCTAAAAAAGGGCAAAGTCATGTAGTTATTATCATAAGATGACTAACTACTCAATGGAGAAAAATAAAAAGCATACAGAAAAGACAACATAAGATTTTTGAGATCTGTTACCCAACACACGCAAAACAAACCTTCAAGTAAGTTATGATTCTCTAACTCTAATTATGAGACTTTACACTGAACTTAGCCAAAATAGACCTAACTATAGCACAAATTTTGAAAACACGCTTGGTAGAAGGCAACTTTCTAGGGAGCTCCTTTATGATTAATTTTACAAAAAAGACTTCAAAAGGAAATCACTTTACATGAATAGTTTTTATGACCACTTCAAATGACATTCCACTAAGTCTGGCCAAGACAGAGGAAAGGACTTAAACCACGACAGATGCTTGCACAGCAAATTAAGACCCACCAGCCTACAGATAAGGCATGCTGAAGTTTATTTTTTAAAGTTTCTCTCTCCAACTTCTAATGAATTTACAGCCGTAGTCTGAAAATTTAGACCTAATCAGTTGATAAGTATACGACATAGTGATCTTTAATTGTATACAAAAGTTCCATAGACCCAGGCCTCTGAAAGACATGTAGAAACCCATCTGTTCAGGCACAAACATCAACACTTCACTAACATCACATAAAACAAAAGCACCTAGAAGCCTTTTGCCTATACCAGGAAAGCAATTTAGGCATTTAAGGTCCAAATCACAAAGATGCAAACTGGCAATGCTCTACAGCCATAGGCTTGGAATTTACAGGCCAGAGTTAGAGGCTTAAGTGCCTTTTGTAACAAACACAAACAAAAATGTGTTGTTACTTGCCTACAAACACAATTGACATCAGGCAGCATATTGATGATACGGCTTCTTAAGCCAGCCAGCAGAGTCACTGAAAGAGATTCTAAAACCTTGTCTTTCCCAAATTTTTCATGCTAACTTCCTAATTCACTTTAAGTTTGAGAATAGGATGCACAATCTGAAACTTGAAGTCTTTTTGTTGTTGTTTTTTTAAAAAAAATTAGACTTATTTTTATTCATAAGACACACAGAGGAGGAAGCAATGGTCATACCCACATTTTCTAGTACCTTAACGATACAGTAGTAGAAATATATAGTCTACAATATCTTAATGAGCCCCTCTACAGGAAGTGGCAGACACAAATGAGATGCCTTTGTCTTAATGCAAGGCTATAAGCTCAACTAGGAAAAATACTTTCTTGCATCCTTTTTGACAATGGACCACTTTGAAGTCAAGAGAAGGGGCTAAATTAAGGATTACTTAAATAGGGATTAATTTTACTATTTGCCTTGCACACTTCTCTCAGGATCTTAAATTCCACCATCACTTTGACCTTTACCTTCCCAAAGAATTTATCCTTTTTCATCAGTAACAAGCCTGGCAAAGCACCTCTCCTAGTTTGACTTGCTCAAGCATCTGCTTGACGGTATCCCAAAGGGCATGGCTCTGAATCGCCAAGAGGCTCAGGAGAGCTGAGCTGGTTGATATTCAAGAACACTCTCCTCAAAGCACATTCTAATGTGCAAAAAGGCTTTCAAGTGTGGCAGAAGACCAGCCTGGCTGAGTCAAAAGCTCAACCATGCTACTGAAAGTAGATCATATTTTTTACAAGCTGTCAAGTATAAAGTAAATTGGCTTTCAGTAAAATAAACCTTTAAAAATGTGTTCACTGCTCTGAAACCACAGCAAAATTAATAACTAAGGATTATGTTTCTAGTGAAACAAGCAGAAATGTCTGCATATGTGAAAGCAAAGTCTTCATGAAGTATAAGAGCTCAAGAACAGCAAATGAGCATGACTGGTGCAAACAGAAAGGCTAAAAACATTGCACAATCACAATATATTAGCACAATGTAGATAAAGAATACAACAAAGTAATTCTAAAGAATAAACATAATAATTTTGGAATAAATAGATTAACAGACAAACATATCCCAGCACATTGGTTTTTACCAGGTTACACCATGTTGCCCAGGTCCTGTCCCTTCTTAAGGTTTAAACTCAGTTTTTTCCAGTTTAATTATTAAAATGTATTACTTATTCTGCCCTGAAATATAAAGGAACGTGCTAATGTAAAGGGAAGGGGGAAAAGAAAAAAAAAGTCAAACAATTTTCCAACTTCTTGGCCACATTTTTGCCCTGTCTACAAAGCACAGATAAAATATATAATAGCTAGCAACCAAAAATAAAGTATAAACATTATTTACATGCTTGTAGCAAATCTTATATTAGTTCTTTTCCTAGTTATGCCATAATTACAGTATAAGGCACACAGTAGTTTAATTTTATTACATTGCAAAGGCCTCCAAGCAGGTTTTCACCTTATTTCCTCACTCACATGATCTCCACCCCCAACCACCTCAGCCTCACTGCTCTCTACAAATAGCAGTTGTAAAACTAACAATTCCCTAATAATACCAGTTTGTTTCACTAACATCATTGTGGTGAGTAACGCTGAAACTACAGAGAACAACAACTTCAGTATCAGCTAAGAAAGCTTTGAGGATTGACAACTCCAGGGCAGCCCAGCAGGTAGGCAGCTTGTGATTCCAGACAGCGTATTTCACTGTAGAAACTTTTTTTTTTTTTTTTTAATGTTTTCTCACTTGTTCAAGTTAGACCTTTCCTTTGAATTCCTATACCAAGCTGCTTCTTAAGTCATACACAACACATCAAGCAGAGCACCGGTATCTCTCCCAGAGACGCAGTGATGATTGCCATAGAAAAGAAAGTACTGATCAGTAATTTGGCTTCAAACGATATAGACCAGAATGCATACAAATGGCAAATGTAACAAAAATTCAGGTTATCATGGTCCGCTTCAAGCGGTCAGACCTCAGCACTACAACACTGCTCAACGGACCATTTGTCTGTCCAATTACGCTTTCTGCTCACATCTACATATTCATCTTCCAAGCTGGCAAACACACATCCAGTTCTGTTTTATTCAACAGATTTTCTGGAAGTTAGACTAGAAGCAACAGTTCTATTTAATGTGAGGTATACCAAATATTTTCAGATTTTATGTTCATATAGTGTCATTTTATACTACTATGTGCTTGTGTCACACTTCCCTCCCCAAGCTGGGGCCAGTTCCCAGCATGAATGCATTTACGTAGTAGCCATGAGCTGTAAATGGCTGAAGGAAACCTGCTAAGCTGGATAGAACACATCTACTTGGACTCAAAGGTCTGTACAAATATTTGCTTTCACTTCATTACTAACTTTTCAACTTCATGTTCAACTCTCTGCGTATACATATATAGATGAAATTCAGTCTGGACTATTAAAGGTCACCCTGCATTAGTTAAAATCATATCAAAACCACAAAGAGTAAACAAATGGAATTCATAGGAAAGCTTGTAAGGGTTAGTATGAAAATCAATAGGTAGACCACTTTCTGGATCAAAATTCAAGTCAAACCCTCAATTTTAAAATACTTTTTATGATAAAAAGTGAAAAATCAGAGACTCCTAATAAATAGCTAAGCTGCTTTTACTAGGATACCTCACAGACATAATATCATCTCACCTACCCAAAATTACTCTCTCAATTGAATTATTACTTACTAAATACACACCACACAAAAGCTGAATTAACATGGTCTGTAGACTGAATGTGTCTTTAGAGATCAGAAGACAATCAGTTCAGCAAATATGGTATATATCTAAAATTTCACTCACTAATTCTAAACCCATCAACGTAATTCACAGCAGTTTTTACATGATTTCTAACAAATCTCATACATTGAGCACAGAGAGAACATTCTCAGAGACACAAACTGGGAATAAGACTGGCGGGGGGGGAATCTTTTTCTTGCTTGTACAATTCCTCCTCCTTCACCATTTAAAGCAGTTTTAGATGATAATTATTTTAAAAGGAACCATGAGAGCTAAACTGAATTTTCAGAGTAAAAGGATGACAGCACCATCAAGTGGCTCTGTAATACACTATTTACTACTATTTTAATGCATGATAGGAAAAAAATATATTATTGTCCAGATATGTACAGAATGGACTCTTAAAATTAAACTGTGAAAAATCAGATCCTGTAGAAATCTAATTTATTTTGAAGTATATAATAAGGATAAGCATATTGAATTTTTTTATACAGTTAATTTTAGCAATTAGCTACATTTTATTAGGATACTAATATAATAATAGCATGATACTAATATTAATGGAACAGAACCTTCTCACTGCAGGAAAAGTCTTGTACATTCTAACCACACTTCAAGAGTTGGATGGCCCTGATCTCCAACATATCCTCTACGATCTGGGAAAATATTGAGCAGATCACAGCCTCATGTCAGTTAGACTTAATTTCTCTGGCAGTTAAAAAATGTGAAATGAACTCCAAACTGAACCCCACCCAGAGGGACATCAACTGTCAAAAAGATAAGTCAGCTTGCGTGTCTAGGGGAATGAGATTAAATTATTAACAATAAACTATGAAAGTATTAAGGCCTATTAAGGAGAAAAAAGTGTGCAGATTGTCATTTTATTATAACATTATCTAATCTGTACATTTTTGCTTCTCTTTTCTGGGACAACACTTGAGAAGTAAATGAACTTTGCACAGAACAAGAGTAGTACATTTAGAAACATATATTAAACATTTTTAATACCTGTTAGTTAAAGTATGTATTACCATGAGGTATAAAGTCTTCCACGTTTTGCAAATCCAAATCATAAACAAAACAAAACCACCAAAATAAAAAATAAAATTAAAGAAACCCACACACACGAGTCAGTCATTCTCTCGTTTTATGCAGATGCTGCTTTTTTTGTAGATGTACCCTACTTACAGAGTAGTGAGCCTTGCATGACTGAAAAAACATTTCAAATTTATAAGCAACTTCAAATACCACAGCTGACTGCACTGAAGAGTGAGTATTTTCTGATGAAAAACTGAAATCCTGAGCAGAACATTAAAAGTGATCTCTGCTTTTAAAACACTAGTCACACTGTGTGGTCTTAAGGAAAATTATTTATTCCAATCCCTTGCTAATTCAAATGAGCATATGTTTCCTAATAAAAATAACATGAAAGAAAACTTTGCTATAGAAATACATCATCCAATCAAGTCACTGGCATTTCTAGCCATATTCTAACATCTACAGAAGAATCCTCAGCACAGTTTACTTTTTACTGTAAAACTGAAAAGCACTTTTAAAAGGCATTTTTAACACAAAGAGGTAGCAATAATTTGTATACTTAAATTTATGTACATGATCAAGGATCTTGAATTGAAATCTGTGCTTGGTACACCCTAGGAAGATACATATATTTATATATGTGCTATTATTCAACATTTCAACACTCACAAGATCCTACGCACCTCAATCTCTAGACTGAACATCCCAAAGCCTGTATGATATTTTATTGCGCATGATACAGAAACTGAGGAGAGAGATTTAGAGTTAAGAAAGAAACGGGTTACAGTAATTAGATCATATGGTTTCTCAGTTACAGTATATGCACATAATGACGACTCCATTAAAGTCAATTTTTATGACATAGTAACCCATTTCTTGACGGTAAAACAACATGAGTATATTCCTAAAAGATCTGCTTGAGGAGAGATAGTAGTTTGATCACTTTTTTTAAAATGGCATGCAGTAAGTAGTATTTTCAGCATATGGAACAATATTCTTAACAATAACATAGAACAATTTAAATGCATCAAATCAGGACATGAAAGTTAACATAAAATATTTTTTAAAGTAGTGATATCTACTTCTTTTCAAGATCACTAAGGTTCTTTTTTTCCCTTGAAGACAAGTATGATCTAATATAAAAATGTGAGAAAACAGGAACTAATGATACTTCCCAGCAAGCAATGTGCATGAATTGCCAGTGTGATTATGTATGCATCTGGATTAAGATGACATGCAACATCAACTTCCAAAAGGAGAAATTTGATTTAAAAATAAAAAAAAAAAAAAAAAAAAAAAAAGAAAAAAAAAAGAACAAAAACCACCTTCTGCATCATTACAGCACTCATTTGTGCTAAAAATTATGTTTGAACTAAAATGTTCAAACTAGCCCACTGTAAACTACATCTAAAGGCACAAGTGTTTCATGTTATTACTAAACTGTAACTATGAGATTCTAAATATTTCTGAACTATATATGAGTAATTGTTATTCGTCTTCATTTTAAATTACCAAGAAACATTCATAAAGCATTAACATCTTATTCTGTTCAATTATACTAACACCCTTTTTTAACATACCCTGTTAGACGATGATAAAGTATAACTCCTGAAACAGTGAAATTCAATATCTACATATTTATAAATGTATTTACCTAAGTGACTTACGGCCAAGAAATGTGTGACAGTAATAAACCGCATTTGTAGTGATTAAAGGTACTCAACTGTAAAGATGATCCAGTTTAGCACACTTTTTCAAACTCAAAAACAATGAGTGTTGTCTTGTATATACATCTTTAAAATCTGCAGTAAATACAATACAAATGGACTGTTACTTCACTTACTAACCTGTACATTATTCAGGTAAAGGATCCTGTCTGTAATGGAATTAAAAAGCTTTTTAAAAATACTGACAATGAAGAATAAATTGATGCACTCTTAATAACTCTAAATCATCTAGCTCTCTATGCCAAGAAGTGTTGACAATACCAACTTCAAGGTCATTGTCAACTTGGTAAGTCATTAGCAAATAAAATATGGCCTAATTGGAGCAAACTCAGCAAGGAGCTGCATTATTTTAAGTGAACATTGCAATATAACTTGAAGAATTACTAATCGCCACTCCCGTTGACAACGAAATGGATGAAGAAGGTGCTTTGTAACTTTTTTTCTATGACTTTCCCGTAATTAAATATGGAAATAGATTCTGTGAAGAATTAAAAGTCCCTGAGTGCATTAATTCAGGCACTAATGGACTGCCTTCCAGTGTTACGGCACACAGGTAGATCCCAGCACGTTACCAACACTAGCTAATGCATCAGTGTCAGGCTCCAGCAGAACCCTTTAGTTTGAACACCCAGCTCTGTAAAGCAGATTTAGGCTGATTACACATGCTGTTTTAAAAGGACATATTTTTCATATTCTGAAATACTACCTGAAACTTTATGTGCATTGATGAAACAGCTTGTCCTGAGAGACAAACATGATGAAACAGTAAGACCTGAGATCCCCTTGCCTGAAGTAATACGTAGATGTATTACATACAGACAGTGCTTATGTGGCTTTATAGCCACCTCACTAACCTCTAGCATAACAATTGTCAATTGTTTGTTTTTAAAATATGTTTTAATATAACACCTTGCAAAAATAACCTCATTTGCATATTTTTCATCTTTCCCAGCACAATATATCACAAACTCCCTAACACAATTGTACTATTGAGGGCTGTAACACTTAAACTAGGGGAGTTCCTCTCAGCACAGACCTCTTGATACTGCTGCTTTGTTCAAACACTATTTTCACACTTTATGCCACAGAATTATTCACTTCCTCCAGCTCTCCCTCCAAACCATATTTTATGGGCAAGCAGCCCTAAATCTGCAGAGCTCCCTAGGTCCCAACCTGATACACCAGTCCCTACGCATTTTTAAAGCAACTGCCAATCTATCAAAGCATGGTAATACTCACCACAAGAGCAAGTGAAAATGAACAGCTGTTTTTTTAAACTAACTCTGTGATAGAGTGCATAGTTTAAATAGCTAAAATATTTGCATTATAAAATAGGTTTGAGGTTGGGGTTTTTTTTTAATTGAAGACTTTGTAAATCTGTATCAGTATCAGAGGACTGGGCTCACTAACGTAATGCAAATTTGTTGCTCTTCCTTGGCATTACACGCGGGCATCAATCCACCAAAGCACTTCAGTACGTCCATGGCTTAAAATATGTACGCAGTCCTACTGCGGTCAAATACAACAGTTACATGTATATAGTATAAGTGCTTTGCTGGACTGAGGCCTATGTTTGTCTGACACTGAAAATGTGCTTGGGGAATTCATTGCTTACCCAAAATATGTACCCATAGTAAGAAAAAAACGGCAACTTGGGGAACCTCAGATGAGTGGATTGGGCTTTGAAGGCACAATGAGCGAGCTCTGACCTAAAAATAGCACTTGTATAAAATAAAAAATAAAGTTTCATCCCAACAATTACTACACATACTCTGTCACTTCTCTAGGGGAAAGACAAGGCCAAAACAGCTGTTGCAAGTGCTGAAAGAACACTCAAAATATTTTATTACCCACTTAAGAACTTGTATCTGGTTTTCATGTTGTTTTCTGTTGTTCTATTACATTTTTAACTGTGAAAACTCATTATTACAGCTTACATACTGTTTTTATTTAAGCAAACCTATACTAAACAAATAAAAATATACAATCAGCAGGTTTTCTGATATGAAGTATAACCTTGCAAGCAAGTCCTTAAGCTAATGAAAAATTATCCATTTCTAATAGAAACAGACTCAGGCATGATTATGTCTACCCATAACAGAATCATAAACATATTAAGAAAAATAAAATATTTTATTAAAACCGACACATAGATACAGAACAAAAGGTTCAACATATGAATGAATAGCCTCCAGTGAATCACTTCAGTGTTTTCCCCTGTAAGTTCTGACTACTTTAAAAGCATGATCTCAAACTGTGACCAGTATTTCTATACTGTACCCCACTCCAAAACTCAACTAAAACAGGGCAATGACTCTGACTAGGAGGGGGGGAATAACGCACCAAAACAAACCCACAAACCACCTATGACCAGAAACCAAGAGGAACTAGACAAGAAACACAGACAAATCAAAACCAAACAGGACCATACTACAACATTTCTATAACCTATTTATAAGTAAGAATGGTAGTTAGGGAGAGGGCAATGACTGCTAAAATAATCTACCTTAAGGACTTGAATTAGGAAGGTACTGAGGCAGTCAAACCACTTCGCTCTGGTTATGGGTCAGTTACTAAAATAGAATTAATAATTACACTCTTGAAAGATACCTATCTTTTTCCATTAAGGTGTTCATTACTTCCCTTAACAGACAGAAGAAAAAGCTCTCTTTGTCCTCAAAAGTCTTATTTTTCCCACAAAATCGAGATATAAATATAGTCGGTAAATTAAAGTCCTTAAAGAGCTTTATGATTTTTTTTTTTTTAAATAGCAGGTATTTACAAAGAAATTTGGTTGAGAGTTCTGTATAGATGCAAAGAGTTCTGAAATTCTTGGGCACTCACATCAGAACACAAAACAAAATACTCCAGTTAGATTTTTAACAGCAGTGAAACGGTCAGCATTCCTTAAAAAGCATTTTTAATTCTCACAAAAAGCTGTCTTTTTAACACCATCAGTTAAATCTACAATTCAAAAATTGCTTCTGAATAAATTATGTAAGAGAAATACCGATTTTGAATAAAAACTTCAGCTGTACATTCTGTGAGTTCTCTTGACCTTTTGTCTCTCCCTCCCTAAAAGATAAAGCAGACAGGTAGCTAAAATACTACATAAAATCACCCAAATCTAGAAGTCGGAAGCTTACTTCAGACCGAAAATATTCCCAAACACCTTTTCAATATACCATTTAATCTCCTTGCCTTAGTTTTCCATTCATATAACTTCAATAATTACAGATAACTACAGACTGTACATATGATTTGTAGACCATTCATTTTGCTTATTCAGTGTTTAGAAAACACGGTGCCTTTTATTTGTGCAACAGAAGTCTCAGAAAATGTGATTCCTAACAAAAACGCTGAATACGGAAGTGCTACCATGAAATACTTGCACATCGCTGCAACCTGGCTTGACTAAATGACTTTGCTGCCCCCTAATGCATTCCTTACAAAAATAATTACAGGGGAAAACAGTAACCAAAAAGTAGTAATTAATTATTCTCTTTTTTTATTTTGGTTAATTAGGAACCATAATTCACTCTATGCAATTACTATTACTCAAGCATCCATCCCCTCTGTTATAAACGCTATATATCGCTGATGTTGCTACTTCAGAATCGACCGTAATAAGGAACAGTGAACAGCAGCTATTGAGGCTTTTCAAATGAGAGACATCTTTAATGTGCAATTTGTTTGAGAAGATGTGACAGAAACATTAAAGAACATACTGTTTATTACATCTGTAATACTTACATCTCAACAGAACTCAAGAGTTATAACCCACATAACTTGAATCTGTCATGTCTCAGAATGTCAGAATCGCCCGTAACAAGAACAGTGAACAGCAGCTATTGAGGCTTTTCAAATGAAAGACATCTTTAATGTGCAATTTGTTTGAGAAGATGTGACAGAAACATTAAAGAACATACTGTTTATTACATCTGTAATACTTCTCAACAGAACTCAAGAGTTATAACCCACATAACTTGAATCTGTCATGTCTCAGAATGGTTTTAAAGTAGAACTGCTAATCTTGAAAAGTTATCTCTTAATTAAAAGAATATCTCTTTTTGCAATGTAGATTTGATAGCAGGTTTCAGCCTTTCAGCTCTAAAAGTGATTTAATGGTATGAAAATTTTAAAATATTAATTCTTTGAATAAGCAGGAAGTTGAGCTAGAACTAAAACATACAGACAGTACAAAAAGATGTCAGAGTAAAAATAAAGTAGTAATTGACACACTTTGAAACCAGCGGGTTTTGCCATTTTTTGTCAACTACGCTGTCAGCAGTAATCACACAATTAAATTTCAAGTACCTTTTAAAAAAAATTAATACATCACTACCCTGACCTACAGTGGTACTCTTTCAATTTAAGATGAAAATGTCAGGAATGATGAGTTGTTTATTCCCCATTACTCCCTTCATAAGAATTCAAGTACATGTTTTTTTTTAAAATCACAGAAAAAACAACTGAATTGAAAGAATGCTATTCTAATATAGTACATAACCTGAGTGCTACCTTAAAAATAGATCTTTGGCACCGTTTTATTTTTATTTGCAAATAATTCCAGATAAATTTCTCAGGTTTTGGCAAATTTTTTTTCTTAATTGTAGGTCACCAAAAAATTGGAAGGAATAACCGTCTTTCAGAGGTTCAGGGTTTTTTCCCTAGTGTTTTCACTAACGTATTGAAGCAGGTACTACATGAGACTTCATTAAATTCGTATGCATATCCTCCAGAAACATCCCACTATAGAGTCAGGAATCTAGTGGTACCAGTTCTATTTTTGTTACTGCAAGTGAAAATAGAACAGGACAATCAGGGGTGGGGAATAAGGGGGGAGTGGTCAGTTTGGTCCTATTAAAAAAGAAAAAGAAAGGAGAGAAAAAAAAAAGAAAACCACACACACACCCAACTATATTACTTTATTGCTCTATCTTCAGTGATGTGGGAGTCATTAAAAGTTACTTACAAATAGTATCTGAATGTAAGCCGGACCCAGTGTTATGTCTCTAAGGTGGGTACTGTTTTATGAGTGCCATTCTCACCTTCCTCATAACCAAAAGCCTGATCAGAAGAAGGAATAGAGGGATTATCCTCCTCTCAGTAGGTTTTTATGGAGTCTACAGCTCTCCTTAACAAAATTAAAAAAACCCAAACCCACACATTAATATATACATTTTAAAGCAGATTATCCACACATCTTTACTGACTGTAAATAAACTGAAAATTGGTATTCCTATACTAACCAAATGCCTCATACTATTAAAAAAAAAAAAAAAAAAAAAACCAACCCAAAAAACACAACCACACAGCAAAAAAAACCCACCACACACCACCATCACCACAAAAACCCTACACTTTCACTTTACAGTTGGAGGTGCAAGACCTCAGAATACTACAGAACCACCACAGCAATTATAACTTTATAACATCACATGCACAGACAAATGACATCAATTATAGTTACCTGCGTCACATTATTGCACAAGCATAAACCAATTAAAGTGTGGAGGGGTACGGCTAATAGGATTACTAATATCCCCTCTAAGCCAACTCAAAAATGGCAATATTGCCTTCTGCATCACATTCAAGAATGCTTAACAGCATCAGGGCATTTGTAACCACTAGATGGTATCAGTATCCGGGCCCTACCTGCCATTTAAGTAATTTGAAAAATCTCAGCCACTTACTTAGCTTCCCTACCTACGGCAAATTAAACTCCCAAAATCCATTTCTCTCCAAAGTTCAAAAGCTTCTTTAGAAAGATTAGTATTAATGGTTCATTTCTCTTTGGATCTATTGGATTACAGATGAAATACAAAGCAAAGTACATTTCAGTAACTTTAAGAACTGTTTAAAAAGAAGCAGCACATTTTGCTTACTGCGGACACAAGCTTAAATGCGCAAGTGTTCAATCATTTTCGCACTTGGCATGGCTTAGCTCAGCTTTTCAGAATATTAGCATAATAAAACATTATCACAAGTGTTCAGTAATATGCTTGATCATTTTTTAAAAAGGGAATTAACATTACATAGACATTTAAAATTAGCATACCAGCTGACTATGCTCTCTGGACTCTATTTTTTGCTATTTAGCCAACTCCATTGTAGGAGCTTGGTTATAGCTGCCAGGTCCTGGAGTAACTGTGTTGATCGCTTTGAAGTGCTCCTCTTATTGGTAGACTCTTGCCACCTTTTATGTTCTAAAATATATTTTTAAAAACCCACACACAGAAACACAAAACACATTACTATAAACTATGAACCTGATAACAATTTAAGGTAATTCTCTAAAATAATGAATTGTACCGCAAAAAACAAAAGCACAATTCCACTATTATTCACTCTCTAATGGTAAAGACCCTGCCATCGATGAAGACCTCAGCAAGCGAGGTTCTAAACAGTAACCTAATCAGTATCAGTTCCTTCAGTTCAAACACGCTGGTGTCCTAAACATTTTAGTTACAATTCAGCTTTATGTACAGAAAGCTCTATACTGCCATGGGCAGGGACA
>JMFS01064897.1:0-11379 GCA_000699545.1 Podiceps cristatus
CAACCCAACCTATTCTATGATTCTATGATTATGTGTTACAGTGCAATTTATACACACACTTGTACAGAAGGATATGCTTTTACTGCAGGTTTCCCTTTAGGGTTGCCTTTGCTGTCCTGCCCTTATGAAGGCAAAGATTGAGCTTTAGCTGTTCTTTAAAACATGTAGTATTTACCTCTTTGTAATTACTTGGTTATTTACATTTATTTATACTTCTTCGTCAGCTTCACCAGTTTTATATGTTATTTTACAGCTATAACACATGAATTGTACTCTATAGCTCTATGCCAGATAGGAATACTTGTCCACCTTCATCTGTTGGTAGGTGGTCATTGTTCAGTTTAAGAACTTACCGGCTCCTCTGATAAAATTTTTTATTACGTTGCTACCCACAGAAGGGGAGGAACTGTGGTGCAGCTGGATGGCATACTGTGACAAATGTTCAGATTTTCAAAGCTGTTTAATAAAAATGCAAAGCCTGCAGTTTAAAGAACATATGAGCAAAAAAGGTTAAATGAATCTTAAATCCACAAGGTTAAGTTGTTCTTAAGTGAATTGATTTGTATTTATAAAAATGCATAAAGCAAGCTGCAGAAGGTCCCTGGAATAAACAATATTCCCTGTGGCTCGAATTTCTGAGTAGGTTATATTTGCTTGCTAAGTGCTTTCAGCTAAATGTAACAGCTACATCCCAGAACTGCACCTTTGGACTGCTCATGAGCCTTGGGTTACTGTTGTGTCAGAATAGATGCACAAATGGTCACTGTCAAGTTTTTTGAGGTCAAAGCCTGAATTGAGGGGAGTTTGATCATTATGGGAACATTTTTTTTTTCTCCAGATGAATAATGGCAGCCATCCTTGTAAGTATTAAATGACAGTTCAAGTACAAAATCTCAGGAAGAGAATTTTCTATATTTAGGGTGAGATTAACATGGTACAAGGAATTCCGGTGCAGCTGAGGACCTTTTCAGGTACACAAAGCAGTGAGACAAGCAGGGTTTTCATCCAAAATTGCTCCTGCTGTAGGCTGCCACGGCACTATTTATGGAGGTTTCATGGGCAGCCTTTGCAAGGAAAAGGGAGCCCACATAGCACTGGGTGAGCAGAGCAGTATTCACTGGCTGGTCTGTCTTCTTTGCAAGTGAGTGGTCAGCCAGGGAGTGTGGGACTGGAGAAAAGCAGAGTAGTCAAGCACTTCTGCTGTCTGGTCATTCTCGGCTACTGGAGTGGCCCTTTGGCACCATGCAGCCAGGACGGACGAGGTCTGTGTTGGGAGTTGGTCAGATCCATGGCAGAGCGTGGCCAGAGATGCGGGAGGCCATGGAAGTGGAGTACAGCCATTTTCCTTAAACGTCCTCTCTTAACTAGCGATACTCCTAGGTCAACAGACTCTCAGAAATGAGAGTATTAGTGTCAGCCAGAGAGTGAAACTGCTTCCCTCAGTGGGGCCAGCGGGATTTAAGTGCGAGAGATCAAACGCTCTCAACTCTGCTGCATGCAGTCTGAAAGTTCTTGGTCTCTTGCATTTCCTAGTTCTAGGTCTGTGCCAGAATAATACCTCAGGTTTTTCTAGATTGCTAAGAATTTGTACCCATCAACCATAATTTCCAAATCCAGCTGTGGTAAACATCCCATGAATAAATAATACCTAAAAGGTACTAACCAGAATGTTAAATAGCAGTGCTTTTCTATGTGCAAATCTCACATCTGAGCAATTACATCCTCATAATATGTACAGTTAAGACAGTAAAAAGGTATGCACATAAATGTTGTAGGCAGTAATAGCTGTTCACTTCCCATTATCAAGTCCTGGAATTCCAGTTGCTATATTTATTTACAGTTTTCTGATTACTTTCAAGCCCCTCTACAAACCCCATACAATTACTGCTCTTGCTTTTGTTTTTCTTCCTGCTTCATTCTGAGCCTGGCTTTATACTTCCTGTCCTCGTAAGATGTGGAATAGCACCGAATCAAACATCTAACATTTCACTTAAATGACCTCAAGACGGGTTTATCTGTTTCTCCAGGTGGCCTAATAAATAAAGACCTTTCATCACTTAGATGCTTATCACAGCTGTAACCACACTATTTGTCTGATCTTCAGTAGATCTGTTGTAAGTCACACATTAATTTACATTAGCATCTATGGATGTTGATTCTTTGAGATCTTTGTATTCCAAGCTTATCACTGTATGTCAGAACATGCAGACACAGTTCAACCTAAAGGGCCATTGATACTGACTCATCTTTATTCAAGCATTTCTTGCTCATACTTGAATGTTTCAAGCACATGCAGCTCTGCAGTTTCTGCAGTTTGTGGTGGTGTTCAGGATACACATATATTAAATGAGCTGGCCCTAAACTTCCTTGTCCCTTTTCTTATTGTTTCAGTGTATTTGGACCTTTCAGTGAGGGCCGAGTATGAAGGAATCTTGTAGCTAGAGTTGAAGAGTGTCTATGCAACTTAGGTGGGAACCTCTGAGGTAGTGTTAAACAAGCTAGCTGAGATACTGATTGGAATAAGGGATTTTCCCTAGACTTGCTAAACTCTCTTTAATGTTACCTGGCAGCCACACTGTTCACATGCTTTCACTGACCCTCTGTAACTCTGATTCTTTTATTCGCATGGAGAATGACATTGACTTTTATTAAACTTTCCATCTTCACTTGATCAAACATATGCTTTGGCAGTCTGCTTCAGGTTTGGGCAGGAGAGAGATTTAACTTTCTGGGCATGGGTTACAGCATGGCTGACACTCACTGTTCAAACGCAAAGCATCTGGGTCACAAGAGCAAAACCTCTTTCTTTTGACTGAGTACTGACTGCGTGCACTTGGGTGGTTCGAGGAAAATCCTTCTCCCGTTCAACTTTTTCTCCAACCTCTCTTCCTCTTAGTAAAACCTTTAAAAAGGAATGTCTGTGTAGCATCAAATGTTTTTGTTTCCAATTTCTCCTAGACATTGCTTCTAAGACATGAGAACATGTCGCAGCACTGACAGCACCTGTTCAGGTAGAGATAATCGCAGGGCATAGGCTGGCTGCGGAGCCAGGAGCCTCGGCACAGTCCTTCAGTCCAGCATCTTAGCTGTGCTGGTGACCAACTGGGGCATAACCTTAAGCAAGTCTCAGTGTGTCTCGCTTTGTGCATCTCATTTACCCTGCTCTTAGGATAGGGACGATAGTGCCAACCTGGCATTTCCAACATGCTTTGACAGCTACCATTGTGAATGGTTTTCCCATCAATGTTGCAACCTGCGTATTTAAATGTTAGTTAGATAGAAAGCGTCAGTTTTTCTTTTACGTATATAACACACAGCCAGATCTTGCTAGGATACTTGAAGTCTTAAGGAAAAATAGCCTAGAAGATATTTTACTGTGGAGAGACTGAGCTTCAATAAAAACCTTTTCTTTGTAATGGACTCTAGAAGCAACATAACTGGCCTATTAATAAGTGAATGTTTTCACTCCTTTCTGCCTCATTGCCTACTGCAGAAAGGCATAGGCCATTTGGAAAACACGCGCATCAAACTCACCATGTATCAGACTTAGGCATTTCATTCGCCTTCCACCTTTAACTCTACTAAGTAAATTATTTCTGAAATCATCAGCAACTAATAAAAAAGCAAATTTTACTTTATGCAGTGAGTTATCCAATACAAGCAACCACCACATCAGCTTTATTTTGGTAGCAACACACAAATCTAAGTGCAGAAGGAAATCACAGGTTCGCTTTCTGGTGAAACAAAGAAAGCTAAGCCCATCAAACTATTTTTTACTTACTGTGTAATTTGGAAACAAAACTCAGAATTGCATTTTCAGCCCTCTGTGTAATTTTAAAAAAGAATGATGGAGGTGTAAGCTTAGAAGGCTGCTTGCACCAATATGGTATTTCTGTCCGTTCAGTTCTTTTGCATAGCTCATACAACACACAAGCCAAGATGAAAAGCTATTTTTTACTGAAACCCTTATCATTGTCCAATTGATGTTTTTGAAAGTAAAAGGAGTCTTCTTTGCAGAGCACATATGCAAGAAGTATACAAGTAATTTCAGTTGGAATCATTGTAATCTAGAATATGATAATGCTTTATGTGTTTGACAGTGATGAATTAACATAACAGCATACGTAGTGATGAATTCTTAGGGGACAATAAAAAATCTTTAGGTATTATGGAAGACTTTTCCTTGGAATTTTCCTATAGCATTCAATTTGGCTTAATTTTCTTTTTCCGGCTTTTCACGCAGTCGTGATCTTTAATACAATTTTTGAAAATGTCCAACAGACAAGGGATTAGGTGTTTCTATTCAACTACATTGAATTTTAAGGGGGTTTTTTTTAAGGTATTGTTTCCAGTTTAGGCTCCTGTTGTGTTTAAAAATAAAATCGGGAAGATATGCTTCTACTCTGTCACAAATGGAAACTCAGATAACTCCAGGTGGCCTATTTGAAATGCAGCAGGGTAACAACAGCCCACGTAAGAGCACAGTCAGGCCTGCTATACCTATTCCAATCAAAGAATGTAATTTATATTTAATACAGGTTACTGAAATGAATTTATTGCATCTAAATTTCATTGTTTAACATGAATTATCTGTACCCTGGCTTAGAAAAATGCTATTGTTCTCTTAAGTGTGAAATGTTAAAAGATATTTGTTCATTCATTACATGAGAAGCAGTCTGCATTTCAGATAAGAAACTAAAACAATAAATGTAATCATTATCCAACTACCTTTTAAATTAACATTATTCTTTCTGGCTCCTCTGTATATCCATGACCTTTACAAGCCTTTATTTATCACATATAACAAAAAATTTACACAGCTAATTTTGCAGGAGTCAACACTGATGTATTACTGATCGTTTCTCATTTTAAATGATTGTGCTACCTCCTTAATTAAAAAGATGTCTGATGTACCTGGGAGAGTTTTTATTTTTAATGTGTAAAAGGGTTTCTGATGGTCATTAGAGAACAAAATACATTCTTCCTTCTAAGACTCAATCACATGTAGTTAGCACGTCTGGGTCATGGAGTTTGTCGCTTCATATGAAAGAGGATTAGATCAGCACAACACACTTCAGTAATTCACTGGGAGCTAGGTCCTCATTCCAGCCTCACACTATAGTCATTTATGAGTAAGGAGATGTTTTTTCTCATGGACTGTCCTCTAAATACTTCTGTGATGTATCCTCACTGGATAATGCAATATACCTGGACACACGGTTCACCATGCCTAGACCTTGTGCTGTGACTTCACCCTGTATGTGTCCCTATGACCCATCTCTATCGTCAATGTTCTGCTGCCCTGCAACCCCCTCCTCCTTCATCATGAAGGAATTGCTGTAGCCTTCTATTAACTTTTCCTATAGCTGAAGCTGAATGTAAGGGGATCGTGCTCACCCTGACGTGGGACATTTCTGGTCCCTCAGTCCCCCCGAGTTAGTTCTGTGGTCTCCAAGAATAAGGCCTTAGGAACCCTGCACTCTATGTTGGCTCTGTGACAAACAGCCTATAAACCCTTAGCAGCCTTATATCTTAGCACTGTCAGAATTGCATATATATTTTTAACAGGCAAATATCCAAGATGTTTTTCTAGTTCCCCATGTGATAGCCAAGTCAGTGTCTAACTCAGAGTTTGGGGACTGCCAGAGGACAGCAGTTCCATGTGCTCGTGTTAAAATCTTGATTTCGTTTCCATTAGAATGAAACCATTTTTTGCATGTTTGTAGAAAGTTTTTGTAGAAATAGAGAACAGAACTTGAGTATGCTGAAGTAGATCACACTGGAGATGGACAGAGTCATGCTGTGTTGCTCAGTGGTACGTGATCTGGCTTGAAACAGAACGGCCTCAGCAGAAAACCTTGGGGAAAATCTGCACCACAGACAGTAATGTAGAGGACCAACCTCTGAATCAGAGGTCTAGTGCTACTTCCCTCATTCAGTACCTTAATGATTGACCTGAGTCTGAAAAAATACCATCCCTTCCACCCAGGTCCCTGTTACGAGATAGTAGCCTTCCAGTAGCCGTTACCCTTCAGAGCCCTTTTCTGAATGTGGAGCATTAGCCCTTTTCAGAAGGAGAAGCCTATGCCAGCCTGATATCCAGCCTGATATTCGTTACGTGGCATGTGGCCATGCAGGTAGTCAGGACTCAAGCAGACAAACCCACTCCCCTCCAATCTGGAGATGGAAATGGCCAAAACAGATGCTTTCTTGAGTCACGGCAAGCAGTTAAAGTGGCTATGTGGATTTTTTTGCTCTCTTTGGTGAAATTCTCTCCTGGTTTTGTAAAAATCTCCCATATTGTGAAGAAATAAGCATTGCTATCTTCTGCTTTTTCACAGTTGCAGCCAAAGTAGAAGACTCTCGCCCAATGCAGAGACCCCCAAGGAGGCCACGGAAGCCCAAGACATTAAATAATCCAGAAGACTCCACCTACTACACTCTAATACATGTGAGTTTAGCAAGCTTTTGTGGGCTAAAACTGCCAGATAATTCCTACCTGAAATTTCTTTCTAATTGCCCAATTCCCTATGTTCCTTTCTAATGCGGCATAAAAGCTGTGCCCTGCTGAAAGGAGGCAGGCCACAAACTTCACATTTCAAATTAGACTTGAAATTGAGGTTCGGACTTACCCTGATTGGGCCCTAGGTCAGGCCAAGTTTCATTTTTGTACCTAAACATACGTATATTCATTATATGCATAAGCAGCATTTGCACTTTCCATACCCAAATTAAGTGCCCGGTCTCTGTAGTTTCTTTCTAAGTCATGGGAGATAAACAGGTTTGTTCAGAGAGCTATTTTGAGCATCTAAATTAGTGCTTGATCTTGCAGAGAGAGCAAATATTAAAATAGGCTGTATTAGTATGCACACTGTAACTTCCTTTACAAATGTGTCAGATTGTGATTATGAAGGAATTGGCAAATACCAACAGCTCAGGAGACTAATGGATTTGAGAGTCTCTATATATAGCCTTTGGTCCAAGTTCAGATACCAAGGGTTGCTTTCCGCTCCTGACTTTAGTGTCTTTAAATATAGAAAAAAAAGGCAAGAAAGTAACCAGAAAGAGAGAAAATGTAAAAGCAGCTCAGAAAGCAGTTCCAACAAAAAAGCAATTAAACTCATTTGCTCAAGGTGCCTGTATCTTAGTGACCTATTTTAACAGCCGGTGAGAGCCAGCTAATAAGCTAACCGTAGCAATTGCTTCTCCTTTCAACAGAAGGTGTCACCAGGGCCTTTAGGGAGACTTGTGTCTGGCATACCAAAAATGACAAATACGACTACGTTTTATTAGGGGGGCTTTGAAATAACACAGCTTTGGAACAGTGATATTCTGGAAAGAAATCATATTCTTAAAAATAAATTGGCATGTAAGAACAAGATTTGTTTTCTGAAAGCAAGACTGGTGAGATAAAGGACTGAAATGAAAGGCATGAGGCTGAATTCTGTATTAGGAAATTTCTGAGGTGAAGTGTAATTCTGAAGTAAAGGCATATTTAGAAAGTCAGGACTATACAGTCAGGAACACTGTACTTTCTGAAAGCTAATTTATTACATGGCCAGCTCCATATCAGAAAACGGCCATTGCATCAGTGCGAACAAAACCTGCAGAAATGCCGGGAAATTTTTAAATAAATTTGTAGCAGTGGTTTTTCAAGGTATTAATCAATATTACCCTTAGTTGTATTTTTCAAGAAGGTGAGAAAAAGAGAAGCCTGTTTTCTTAACAGGGGTAAGGGAAAGGTTCGGTGTTATTTAGAAAGGGAACCTACTAGTTCTTAAATTCTTAGACGTTGGGCAAGTCACTGAGCTCTAACTTGAGGGTAGTCAGCTTTTCCAGCTATCATGAATTCTCTATCTTATTAAAAATCTCTGTGACCTGCAGGTATTCACAGATGATTTTATCAAGCCCAGACCACCTGAAAGTGAAGGCATACAATTTGAGTGCATTTTTTGAAAAATTTCCTCTGTCTTCTGCAAAAACGGATATTTCTCTCACCTCATGTTACAGATATTAATTAGACACTCCATTCTCACTCATCTCCTTGCATATCAAATGAGCTAAAGTGGTGCACAGGTATAAATAAAGTCTGACAACAGCCCGTTGTTCAGACGAGTCACTAAAAGTTTATTTGGGGGTATATTTCTTTAGATCAGCCTGTCATTTTGAAATTACATGTCTTGTGCATTTACCTCCGTAAGAAGTATCTGTCCATCAGGATTTCTGGTTCTCAGTGACTTTGCAGTGGTACAATTCACCAATTCTCATAAGTTTTCACTCGTCTGCAAGAAACACAATTAAGACCCAAATTAAGGCCGTCCGCACTTAAAAACGCTGCTTTTGCGGTGTGATGCTTTAGATGCTGCAGCATAGCATTGTTTGGCTGTAGGGACAGCAAGGTATTGGAGATAAGCAATTATTCACATTCCCTGTAAATCTCTTTCCTCTGCATTTTTGGATGTTTTGTATCCTAAAGGTGCTTTTGCCACCTAGTATACTGCTTTGCAAATGTCCATTTTATTCCGCTAAAGCCTGTGACAAGACTGCATTGACATTAATGAGAAGAGGATTATGCCCGCTCCCACTGCAATGCCTCTATTCATGGAAATTCTCATGGCATCACAGTAAATTTGCCACAGGGAGATAGTGTTGTCAACTTAATTAAAACAACTATAAATATTTGAAAGTTTTAGATCTCCTTTTTTGTTCTGATCGCAGTTACTTTAGGGTTTTTTTCAGTATACCAACAGAAATCTGAGAGTAGCAGTGCTAATCCCATTCTCAGTCTCAAAGATTCTGAAAAGAGATTTTTCTGGGGTGCTTGCTCAGCAACTTAGATTCTGTATGTTTTCTTCTAACAAAAAATACACAACACTCTCCAAGCTAACATATTGATGAATTGTATCTTTGCATAAGCTTTCCTTTTAGTATTTTTTTAATTACTTTGTATTTTCTTAGAAATCAATACAAGATGAAAAACGGAAACCAAGAAAAGAAAGGTAATTATTTTCATTATCTCACTATTGTCATTTTAGTACTCTAGAAATAGTTCTTAGCTGTACTTCAACCAGGAGAATAAAGCATTAAAAAAGCATGGTAATTTGGTGATTCACAGGAAGGGCATTGTATACAAAGTTAAAATACGCAATTTTCCATGACAAAAATCCATTATAGAATTCAGTTGTTCAGTTTTACTACAGCATGGCCCTTTACCATGGCAACACAAGCATAATAATAAGTTAAGATAAGGTCCACATCAAAGATAGTTCTGACACAGAAAATAATTGAAGGTGCTTAAAATTCCAGTCAAAGCAAATGAGCAACCATTTCTTTACTGTTAGCAAAAATACAAAGACTGTCAAAATGCTCTCCTAAAAATATATGACTGTTTAGAAATAGCTCATAAAAAATTAAAACAATAATTATTAATAACAGGTAAAGCAGAGTAGCCCTTGAAATTTCAACCAGATGTCTTTTCTTCACAGTGTAACTAACCTATTTTGATGGATCTCTGCAGAAATAAAGCAAGCAGTAGATACATTTTGCACTTCTGTATCTTAGATCCTTAACGTGGGCTGTAGACCTGATTCACAGCTCCTGACATACATCATAGCTTTATTTTATTTGTGTTTCTATAGTTAAGCTTTTTTGCTGCTCCCCAGTGACATTGCTGTGGTACTGTAGCGTGTGTACTAGGGTAGCCTGGTCTTCGATGCGAAGTGAATAGGCTCTTAGCACTATCCTCGGCTGAGGCTGCAGAATACAAACTCCATATCTAAAATATGCATCTTAAAGGAAGTTACATGACATTATATGGACATAATATGTGCTCGGAGCATTTAGCTTCATTCAATCACAGTTTAAATTGCACTTGATTATGCTACTGCTTAAAGGACTCACTTAATGTCCATGTCCCCTGTGTCTGGTCTGTTACAGCTCTTCTTCTGATGTCATTTGGATCCTAAAAAAATTTCACACCTATTGTCTCCTGTTTAGCAAAAAAAAAAAAAAAAAATCCAAATCTAGTGTTTTTTCTCATTTGGCCTGAGTTACATTTCACTCATCCTAAATCTAGTTAATCAGTTCCATGACTCCATCTTCTTTCATGTGCTGACTCTGTATTAGCAGAACATAGCAGCTGAAATAAATGAGTTATTTCTGGTTTCTGCCAACGTGAGAATTGAATTCTGAACTTCTTTTTTTCAGGTTGCATTTAGGATATTTTTTTTTCTGAGCCATTCTAAACTGGATTTTGTTATTGGGTTTTTTTCTGTACATGTGATACCCTGGATAGCATTCATCTAACAAAATAAGAGGCATCTGCATTATTGACATCAATATCTGAACTAGTTGCTTTACTTGTACTCAGAGAAAAAATAACCACCTTTAGGAAAATGTTTCATCTCTTCCTCAAAGAGATGTCTAAAATAGGTCAGGTGAATTATACCATAAAAATGCCTCTCCGTTGCATATAATGGCAAACCCAAACAAATTCAGTCACATATGTCTGCTTTATGAACATCTAAAAGTATTTAGCATTTCAAAATTCGCAATATTTGTATCATACAGCAGTCCCATTTCAGAGGCTGATTTCTTCTGCTTATATATATTTCTCCTTAGATCCTCAATACATAAACACAACTAATAATGATATTTGGTTGCTTTATTTTTGAATGTTGAATATAATATTGAAAAGTGAAAGCAGTAACTTAGTGTACTTATTTATTGACAGTCTGAGCAAAGTGCTAGATTTAGATATCTACTACCAAGAAATTTCATCTACTGATTCCACCTCAAAGGACAGCAGTTCTACCACAAGAAAGAAGAGACATCCAGCTGAGCGCAGGACTTCAATTTTAAGAGCTACTGAGCGGTAATTCATACAAAATAGTAATAGGAAAAAATAAATGTTGTATATATTTGTTGAGATATTTAAAAGATTCATAAAAAGAAAGATACACTTTCAAATTAGACACAAATCTATTTTTTATTCGTGGAATTCTGCCAAATTAACTTGTAAAATGTATACCTGAAAATTTCCCATCTTTATGGGGCGGGAACAAATGCTAGTACGGCTGGTGTTCTGCCTACCTGCTAGTTTGGGGCTTCCCTAGTACTAGACGAGATGGACAGACATCCTGCTGTAAATCTCTGATCTAAAATTAAATTAAACTAAAGCAGAACCTAAAAATTGTATTTGCAATCAATTAGGTTTTAAATAGGGTGAATGTGTGCCGAACTTTCTTGCCTGCTTTCTGCAGATAAGACAGCAGCTTGACTGCCTCCTTTGCCTGCTGTCCTGTAGCAGCACAGGTGTTTATGGCCTGGGGTGGACCCCAGCAGGGTGGGCAGCCAGGAGAAAAACCCTCGGGGTCGGGG
>KL270988.1:0-32990 GCA_000699545.1 Podiceps cristatus
ACCCAGACCATTCTATGATTCTATGATATATATTTCATCATAATATAATGGCATTGGTTACATTGCATAAAACTGAATTCTGTTTATATTGGGGCTTCCTTTTGTAATATATTCTAAAGCAAGGGCAAGCTTATGAAACTGTATTTCTGACAGCTGTCGCACCCAAGAAAGGACTTGAAGGAGCACCACATGGATGTGACTAACGTCCAAAGCTTCTAAACTACTGACCCATCTGCTTGGGGAAAAGGGTTTTCGACAAAGGTTAGTCAGCCTGTCCTGGAGTTATGTAGCTGAAACAACATTTTTAGAAATGTAACCTGCATGTTGACATCATCAACGACAAAATGCAATGGCACATTTTCTAAATAATATTCTAAGACAGACAAATTTGTGGGTTTCTCTATTTATTCTGATCTGCCCCCTGACCATTGAAATCTGTCAGAACAAGGATGGTGCATAAGACCCCGTAAATAGGGCCGAGTTGTGCAAAAACAACAGTAATCCTTATAATACACAACCTATCACCACATTTCTTATCTCCTGTTGTATAATCCCGTGTACACATTAACCTCTTAGCAATATTACATGTAGAAGAAAAACACTGAGTATTGTGAATAGTCCTTTAGCAGAATTCATCCTATATAACAGAACTGTGTCGGTGACATGCAGTGCAGTACTATTTCTCCCACTCTTCCACCCCTGGCTCTCCTTCCTCTGGCGCAGATGCCCCAAGAGCAAGGCAGTCTTTCCTGGTGTGCAGCGCCCTGGGAATTCTCTCTTTCTACACTTACAAATCCGTTCCTTCAAGCCTCAGGAAGGGAAACATAACATTTTGAAAGCCAAATACTATACCAGAAATTCTACTTGGAAGTTTGACCCCTCAAATTGAAATGTTGTTAAGTACTGCCAAAAATATTCTGGTCTTCTATAATGAAAAGATACCCACTGATTGTGGGCAAGGCTTGTGCTAGAAAACCAGATGCTACACAGTGGATCAGGCATCAGCACCACGTGCTTCTGACTTCACTATAAGTACCCTGTAGGAAAGCTATTTTTGCATTTTAGGGTCAGTAAATAATAGGGTATTGTCAGAGGTCCCTATGCCTTGAAGTGGAAAGTGCTTTTTCATACATCAATTTCATGTTGATATTTATTTTTTGACATGCACAGTAATGATCCCACAGATCAATTATCCTTTAGATTATGGTGTTAAGCATATTCATTTTTATAATATTTTTCTAGTGAGACAGCTAGCTCACTTTGAGCTGAACATTGAAGCATTTGAACCTGCCTGACTTGAAAGAGAAAATAAAAAGACCATTTCATTATCACATATATATGCCTGTATAGTGTTACTTATGCCTGTATAGTGTTAGCTGATCAGAACACTCACATTGGGGTCAAGACTGGAGCTTTTCAGGGTAGTAAAAACTGCAGGCATAAATAGGCAAAATTAAGTTACTGTTAAGGTATTAATAACAGAAGCCTTACCGTCCAAGTGACTTGAACTGTCGTGGGTGTCAGCACAACAGGATTATGCAGTCGTACAATGACGTCTCCCAGTTCTTTCTGGACTTGCCTGTGATCCACACCTTGTGCTGGTGGGCTGATATCTGCCAGGCCAGGCACACACATGAAAGCATTATTTTAATGAGAAGAGTTATATATGGCATCAATAAGAATTACAGAATAGCCTAAGAACCTTTATAGTACTGTTAAACACCCTTTATAATACTGCTTTTAAAACAATACAGTACTAAGGTTTAAATAGGAACTCCAAAGCATATCAAGTAATGCAAACAAACCATTCACCTTTAGTTGCTTAGGAAATAGCAAAATATAAAAATGTTTAAACGTGTATTCAGACTTGATGGCAAAGTCTTCTCAGATCAGATAAGTGAATACAGAGATACAATATTCACTAGTTCCAAAATACTCAGATAATAATAACATTGCCCAGATGTCTGGAACCAAATTGGTTAGTATAACTGAAGAAAATGAACAGGATTATTATTATTATTATTATTATTATTATTGTCTCAGAGCATACATGACATTAAGTCATTATGCGTTTCCAAACTTCACTAAGCTTCCCCTCCCCACATACCATGCACACAAGAAACCAAACATTAAAAATAGCATTTTCTTCTGCAAAGCAAATTTTCTCTTTAATGAAATCTAGTACAAATATGAAAACAAGAATTAATTTATGAAGCCAAACTGATTCGGATCTAATGAAGGCCAACAAAAACACTACCCCAATAATTTTCTCTTCAAGATTATGTCAAAGATTCCTTTGAAGAGTGTTGAGTAATTATTTCTTCTAGTCAAAATCTGAAGGAACTTGATCACTTAATATACACCTATAGAAAACTGTGACTCCATCTCCAGCACCACCTGTGGCCCTTGTACCTGGTCCTTAGGGACCACATCTGGGTTATGCCATTGTGTTAAACTGAATGAAGCCATATTATCTATGCTAAATAGGAACTGCAAATACAGAATGTGTCAAAAAATGGAGAAAGATATGTGAAATGTGTCTTTTTAGTGATAGTTCCTGGAAATCAACATTTTCTGTTACATTGCACCAAAAGGAGAATGTTGGGCTACAGCTACCAACTAGCTAATAAATCACCATGGTACATCCTTTTCATGAAGTCTGACAGAAATGAAGGTACTTTCTAGGAGCCAGTGAAGTCTGGATCACTTCAATAGATCCTTTAAGGATCTTACAATGCTGTTCTTGGTCAACAGTTACAGATGCCCTTACTATGTCCGTTGTCTATGTGGATTCCATAATGCCTGTTAGAAATACACATACTGATTATTTCTGCTGGAATTTGCTTATAATTTTCCCAGATGAAAGGATTTGGAACACAAGCATAGATTATATACAAAAAGGCCCGATACATTATGGTCATGCCTGTCTAGGCATCTTTGAATTCTGCTTGGGTTTCCCATGGGGTTCACCAGGCAAAATCACTTTCCCTCTTTTTGGGTCAACATAATGTACCTGTGAAGAGAACAGATACATAAAAGGTTTTTTCCCCCCTCTGATGGTCTTAGATATGGGAGTACGCAGCATGTGATTGCTTTTTATCTTCTAAATATTATTAAGAAGAAATAACAGTGCTCTTAAAAATGAAACATTTAAATATAACAACTGAGTTTGAATCACACGCCTTCAGAGTCTGAAAGAAAGTAGGTTTTGATCATCAGTATTTTAGCTTCATAATTCAGGATTGCTATGGATTCTGAGCCACCAATAAACAATACCGCCACAGGCTTCTACTGATATTCAAATGAAAATGGCTCCATGGTTCTCCAAAGGGAATACAATCCACATATGGATGTCAGTAAAGGAGCTTGTCTAGCAAATTATGCCTATTCAAAGTGACCAAGAAACAGAGACATATAATAAAATACATCTGTAAGACAGAAACCCAAACTGGTTTACAGGATGATAATTCATGCTGCTATCCACAAGAAGTTATGATCCTTTGTACAAAACACCTGCAGCTACCCATGGCTACATTTTAGGTTAAATTACCCTGTGGTATACAACCAACAAAGTACCTACCTCAGGGGAAAAGACATCCCTATGTAGTGTGCTTGTATGAACTGGACTTCATCAATTTAATGGGACATATGTCCAGAAGTAAAGGAATACCATGGGCTAATAACAACAAGAAATGAGTATCAAGAGTACCTGTGGAATTCTGTTTTCTGGTATGTACACTTGGAAACACATGCGTATGTGTTGCTCACACTGTAATGTCTTGTAATGTCATTTGCATGTTACTAGGAGACTCCTGGTGGAAAAACGGTTGATCTATCTATAAGGATATCGTTAAGTACTGGAATAATGAAATCATGACTGAAGCAAAACCTACTCCAGAAGCTAAGTTCTGATCACAATTAAGAGGCCTCTAAAATGAAATCGGTTATATATTTTCTCTAACCTCTCTTTTAACAGCTTCCAGTGTACTTAGTATTAGTTGCTAGTAATTTAAATTCCAGGAATAGGATAATATTGTTTATATGTTTTTTTTTTAATATACTGTCTGGTCTGTTAATAATCCAAACAAGAAATCAACTCTTTTCTTAGAGTAATTACTGATTTCTCTTTCCTTATTTGATGTACATCATATAAGGTAAAACTTTTGGAAGCATCTGATTGTCTACTTGTAGTCCACTGGTGAAAATATGCATAAAATCCTATCATTTGTATTTGCTGTAATTAATAGCAGGAAATCAAATACTCAGCTATTAAAGCTACCATAGATACCTGTTGCAAATTAATATTATATAGCACTGTCATAGCTGCTTTTTTCTTCCTCCAAGACCACTGTGAATAGGCTTTCTACTGTATGTCAGCTTCTTCTGTGAGCCCAAATTGAATTCAGGCATAATTAGAAATCACATCAAAACATTATGTTAATTTTCAATTGATTTTATTATTTAATTCTATTAAACTGCAGGCTTGCAAAGAACCTATAAATCCTGTACATGTCTCAGTGTGCTTGACTGCTAAACAGCTTCTGGAAATGGAAGCTGCAACACATGCTGTAGCTAATTAAAAGACATGTTTTTACTGAAATCAAATTGCTTGTCAGTAAGTCAGATAAAAAGTCTGTGCTTGACACTCAAATGCCAAACAAAGTTGTTTTTTTAACTAAGTGATAAGTTACGCAGACTAAAAGGCTGGTGCAATGAAAAGCATGAGTCACCCTCTAGTAATGGAAGAGGAAGAAGGAGAAGAAAACTTGTGATACTCGTGGATAGTCAAGCCATGAAATCTGTGCCCAACTCACTCCTTCAGCTTTTCAGTAAGCAACTCTGTTTCTCCTTTTGCAGCAAGGATTACTATTTTGAGGGGATAATTATTAAGGGCAGATTTATTCAGGAATAGACTGCGATGAGAAAGGCTGGGTGTGATTGTTATGGGACAAAGAAATACCATCCTACTCTTGTTTCTCTCTTTCCATCTAGGACCAGCAAAGGACCCAAACCACTTACACGTGCTGGACGCTGACATAGAATGCACTCTCCATGTACACTTTTGTAACTTCCATAAACAGAGAGAGAGGATCTCATTCTAAATTAACTGTGAAAGGAGTTAGTACTTTGGACTCAAAAAAAATATGATTACAAAAAATTATTAATTCCTGTATTCCAACCTGTTTAAAACAGAACTACACTCTTGAATGAAGTATTCAAGCAATGTATTGCCAAAGCCAGAAAAAATCCGTGTTGTGAAGAGAAATTTGTTTGTGGCAGTTATACACAGTTAGAGCGTGATGTAATGTGAACAGAATTCAATAGCCTATTCAATAGCAATGCAGGATCACCGCTCTCAATTATATCACCACCCTATAAATGAGGGATTTCACTCCAGCCTTCCCTCTTGGTTTATGCAGTGGATTAATATAAAGAATTCATAAATCTGGGTATATAAATAGATGATCCATACTTTTCTCAGAATAAATTTAAAATATTCTTAGTGTGTTTATGCCTTAATTTACATGAATTCTCTTCCTAAATGTTGGACCAGATTAATCAATACACTGCAGATATTTTGTGCAATTCTTTTGATTAAAACTAACTGTCATAAGCACTTGTTATTTTAGTATATCCTTATTATAATAATGGGAAAGAAGTAAGGACATGGAGAAAAATGATACGGAGGAGAGCATGGTATTAAGAGCCCTTTTTAGAAAAGCTTGGGTAACTCACATTACTTTCAAGAGAAACCAGGCATCAAGGAGCACACTGAGTCTAAGTGGACTGCAAACCAAAAGGCCTACAATGTACGAAGGATTAAACAGCTAATCTTCTTCTCCTAAACTCCAGACTGATACAGCAAACATTGGGCTGTTTTTTATCTTTATCGGTTAAGCTCGATTCATGATTCCTTCAGTCAGAGAGCTAAAGCCCAATGGCCAGGCTGACCTATTAGTCAACTCTCATTTCCTTCTTTCTATTTTAGCTAAAGTAGGTAAGCCTTAATAATTGCTATTACCTTGTGTTCGGACAGGATCCGACATAGGGCTGGGATCACTCAGACCTTGTGAATTGATAGCTCTCACCATAAACAGGTAGATTGTATTTGGGCGCAGTCCCCTCACAGTGTAGAGAGTGGTCTTCACGTGGTTAGCCACCGTTTGCCAACTATTGCTCACAGATTGACTGCAATGAGAAGAAGGTTGAATATTATAGACTAATGCAAGAGAAAAATAAAGAAGTGAAAGGATCTATTTTTGTAACCCTATATCAAGACCAAGTACAGGAAAAAGTAGTAAGAGCAAGGTAAAAATAAAAATACTTGTTTCAGTTAACTTATCAAGATGAGATTAAAAAAAACACAGCTGTCAAAAGTATTTCTGCTTTCAACAGAAGCAAAAGCTTTTGCTATCTTGCTAAAATAAATACCTGCAAAAGGAAAGTGTGGAAAGCTGTAAAGTAAATTTGAATGATAAATAGGCTACTCTTGAACATAAAACTTAGAAAAGAAAATCCTGTTAAAGGAATAATTTTCTCTATTGCTAAGTAAATTATGTCAATAAATTGTCATGGGAAGAAAAGTCTTCTCGAACTAAATTCATACTCAAAGTTACAAAAATGTCTTCTGAAAACATGCTTGTAAATGAAGGAAAGCATAGGAATATTTTTTCTAACACTACATTTTCCATTAGACATTATTATAATTAGATTACAATTCACTGTATGAAGAGATTTCAAGTGTGATTGTTAAAACAACTTATAATGAAAATGCCTGGCTTTTGTTAAAGTTACTGATGGGATGCCATTGAAGCTTATCTAGGGTGAAATATCACAAAAGTTTAAAGAGAGAATTTTATTTTATCGTGCTTTGATGTATGGCATTGCTTTAAAAAAATCTTTAAATATGTTAAAAGGGAAAAGAAAATGGCAAGCTACAAGTTTCATATTATTTCAATTGTTTCATTTATGTAATACATAAAGGATAATTTCCAGAATAAAATCAACAATCTCCACATACAGTAACATTCTTTGCATATTAACATAGCGGGATAAAGCATTATCACTATAACCTCTTAAATTTGCACGCATATGATTTTGATAAATTCTTGCATAAATTTTAATTAAAAGATGAACTCAATTATTTGTCATTTGTTGAACATCTTGATTAAGGAAACCATTTAAGAATGTGCATATTTTTAAGCCAAAGCGTATGTTACTGATACATGTGAGAGGTATGGCCCATGCTTAAACAAACTTGCTGAATCAGAGCCCAGGAGTTCTTTCATACTAATTTATTGCTGCTGTGTGGAAGGGAGCAGCTGGATTCTCATCAGCCTCAGGCTGCAGGATGAAATCCTAAATTATCAACACTAGTCTTTTTAGTTAAATTTTTAATCAGTTTAAAACAGTAAAAAATTGAAATTTAAAGTGCTTTGGCTCTTTAACAAGAACAGGAATTAAAGTATGCAGAGAGGCTTCAGGATAATCCATTTATTTTCAGATTATTTGTACTATAGCAGTCAAGATAATACTGGCCCAAATGATTTGACCTGTAGCATTCCCATGGGAGACTCTCACTGATCGTCAATGCTAAACGAAAAGTAACAAACAATGACTGCATACTCCTGTTATATGCCCGTTGACTCGAAGAAATAGTTAGGTGCTCCTCTAATTAATCACTCAGGAAAAAAAGTGATAAATTTAAAAAAAAAAAAAAAAAATCAATCCCTGCCATAGAAGTTGAGTCCTTTAATGAACTTCTAATGATATGTGTAGAGTCCAAAAGAACACCACAGTACCAGGAGAACAGCTGGTACCAGGGTTTAAGTAAAATTAGAAAGGAAGAAGATTAAAAGTGGAATAATTCACATACCTAAAAGCCTCAATGATATATGCACTAGCTGGAAGGCTTCCAGGGGTCCCTGGCTGCCAGGACAGGGTGACACTGTTCTTAGTAACATCAGTGACCTGAGGTTTGGATGGTGGCCCAGGGAGGTCATTTATATCATAATTTTTACTGACTGTTGCTCCACCAGATTCTGTGAGGGGTAAATACAAAACAATTACATTTTATCCTTGGTTGTATAAATTTGATCAAAGTAGAAGATTAAAAGGAAAAACGTGCCAAACATCTGCAAAATCAGTATAACCAATGTTCTTAATCTCTAAAGAACTAAGTCAGTGATTACATTACTATGTATTTTTTGGATGAAAAGCTATCATTCTTTAGGTACATACTGAAAGAAAAAACCCGCAAAGCTCAAATGTTTATATATATTAGGAAAAAAAAAAAAAAAAAAAAAAAAAAAAAAAAAAAAAAGAATAACCAAAAGGCCCAGCTTTGCTGAAACTTACATAAAATACTAAACCCTCAGTTACTAGAAGGCTGAGAAAGTTCCTCTATCCAGATCAACTCCAGTACTCACAGAGAGCACACTGGATTTTGCTAGGCCTCTGTGTAGGCATAATAGTTTCCTTGCCCAAGCCAATTACTGGACGAATCCACAGTTTATTAATACTTCTGTTTAGATGAGTTAGAGCACACCCGTGTCACTGGAGACAGATTGTTGCAATGTCAACGGGCATTTAAAGACAACAGCAATGACATGCAAGGCGTGTGAAGGAACCCAGCCTGCTCACCTAAAACTTCTCCATCTCAATCTCAGAATTTCTAGAATGGATTATTTGACTTGGTCTGCTCTAATATAGTCTATCCTTCCATTTTGTGCCAACTGAAATACAGCCCCTGGACGTTGCTTACCTGTCACCTCTAGCACAGCACTCCAAGATGTCTCCCCACTGGAACTTGTAGCAACGCAAGTGTAAGTCCCAGTATCGGACAGCTAGACATAAAAAAGAGTTAAGGGCAGTTTTAACACCATTTAGAATCAGCTGACTGAGTTCAGTCTAATTTTCTTTTTCTAAATAGTTCTTGGTAAGAAGGACTTAGCCTACATTTTACACCAGACTAGAGGGCACTGAATATTTTCAATGTTTTAATGGTGGCTTAATTTTAGAGAACTATAATAAGATTAGTTGCTTTTAATACTTTTTTAATTTTCATATTGTTAATGGTATCAGTACAGCATGTAAGTATTACAGAATGGATGTTTTAGACAGTATCAATCTTTGTATTGGTTACAACAAATGCAGGTGGAATCAGGTAACAATACAACAACAAATATCTTCTTAGAGGATAAAATCCCGCCGTTCACTACCCCATGATGACCAGAGATACAGTTTCCAGTGCCAGAAAGGCTGTTATATCATCTTAGACTCTTATGACAGACGAAGTCATTTCTATACAGGCCACCACACATACAAATACTGTTGCTGAGACTTAACAGTAATTCTCTTTACACGGACAGTCCTCCATTTGTCATTTTCAAATGTCAGAATTAAATCAGATCCTACACCATGCTTACCTTTCTTCTGTTTCACATGGGATTTTATTTCAGGCTTGTAAGGCACTTTGGTAGCAAAAAAAAAAAAAGCGTTTGTATGAAACTATTGTGATTCCCTAGTCAGGTCATATATTTCAAATTTATTTGGGGAAACTATTGAAATATATTGTCAGTATTAATCTCATTGCTGTATAAATTGTTCTACTGGAAAACTTGCCAAGTGTTTTCCTATTCCTCTATCACATTTAAAGTAAAGATTTCTGAGACAGGAACTAGTGAAGACTACAGAGATGGATGGAAAACAGTAACTTTACAAAGCACAAAATATACAGAGGAGCCTTCCTACCACTATGTATAAAGCATGGTAATCTGGAGATGGAAGCAGAAGAGGGAGAGTGCTGACTCTGGTGATAAAGGAGAAGAATTATATTCACCATCAGGTGACTTGACAGAAATAGGACTGCATCCAAGAAGCTTTATTGGACTTTAAGGTATTGTAATGGGTTTTCTGCTAAATGTAGACTGGCATTATAGCATATGTGCTTAAACCTCACTCTTTAAGAAGAATGTCAAGCTAAATAAGTGAGATGCTCTTTAGATTACTTGTTGATATATAATTTAACTGATTTTTAACTTTGTCAACGTTTGAATTTTGTTGGTATTTTCCTCAGATACACAGGGACTGCAGCATACTATTCTTAGGGGCAGGAAGCAACAGATTAACTCCAGTTCAATCGTCTCAATGAGCATAACTTGCATTTTAGGACATGTTTTTTCTGTGAAATACAAGCAATAATTAAACCCCTCTGACAATGGCTCAGAGTCTCATAATATAGATGTACTGCTAATGAGAGAGGAAAGACTCTTGAAAGGAGACAGATTTTCCAGAGGAGAGAGCCTTATAGCATTCTGAAGTAGTGTTTTGTTTTGCTGCTTCCGAGCTTTTATTAAATATATAATTCTTCATTATGTGATAATGGAGAATATTTCTCAAGGCTATGGTTCTCCACTTCATTTGTGTACTACCGTGACAGATGGTGTACAGCATACTCAATGAAGTATGTGGTATACACAGCAGAGTAACTTGCAGAAGGCAAACTCTACATATAAAGCAAGCTGGAGGTATGCTGCTTCTTGCAAGTTACGGTGAATTATCTAACTTCCAGACTGTGGATGGATTAGATACAGACATAGTGTATTGATAATTCAATTATTTATACTTTTTTTTTTTTTTTTTTTTTTTTTTTTGTGCTATGGAAAAAACAACAAGGGAGGTGAATGGAAAATCTTTGCTATTCAGTAAAATAAAGCTTTCTTCCTTAATTAATGCAGGTGTCTAAATCTGGTGTGATGCACTTCTACAGAGCAGAAGGGAGTTTTCCATCAACGTTGACCTGTCTGAAAGGGTACTGAGTGAGTGACATATGTGAGGCTTTAGTTGTCTTCCTAAGAGCAACTCGGAAAAAATGGCTCATCACAAAAATCTCTAGGTTCATGTTTATGACTGTGGCAGACTCCTGAATAATTTGATTTACACACAGAAAGAGTTACATAGCAGAAGAGGATGGTCTCAAAGGCTTAAATAGTAGTGTCTTATCTTTACATATATCTTGAATTCTTTTATGATTGCAATAGTGATTATTATTTGTGAGAGGAGGAGAAGGCTGAGGACGTGTGGGTGATAAATATTAATTTTTGAACTTGGATATGTAAATGTACCTGGACATATTTTGTGGCCACTTTTTGCTTAGGAAGTGTTGCTAGTCCTTGCTCAGGTAGACCTGAGAGAAAAGTTAAACATTCCAGATTTAAATCCACGTTTAATTCATAAAAACTGCAAGATACAGAACAAACTTGCTTTTTATGGTTGTGTGTGGTTTTAGTTCTTAAGTCTGAGTCAAACAGTGCACATTACTGCAATCGAGGGGTTTATAAAAAATGTCTTTCTGAGCCTTTAAGGAAAATTGGTTACTAGTGAATGAGCCACTTAAGGATCAATAAAAGCTTCATGTCTTTCAAAACCACACTCACGACTAATGCTGTTTTCTTCTCCCCTTGCAAGCAATTTTTTTTTCCTTTCGTTTACAGACCTTGTGCCTCTAACAGCGAGATTAATGCGCTGGCACGATTCAGAACCAATTTCATTGTTTGCATAGCTGCATGCAGACAGGTATCCCAGGAGCTTCTGCCTCATGGACACTCCACAGAAGCCCATCACTGATGCCTGAAAGTTTGTTTGAAATCACTAAGCTTCCACCTTTAATTGCTGCTTTCTAACACTACTGGGGAATCTTGACTATTCAAGCGCACTCTTTAATCCAGCTCTACAGGAAAAATGCATTAACCTTCATGGCCTAAACCTGCCTTCAGCCCAGGGAGGAAGGATAAATTGTTTACTCAAGGAAAGCTAGCATAAATTTTTTAATAAATTACATTTTGTTCCAAGGAAGTTAACAATTCATCTACAATCACTGAAGAGATGGTATCAGAAACCAAAATGGCTCTTTATGTCTTGTCTTCAGTAGCTATGTTTATTGACATTGTTTGGATGGCAAAACTAACCACAGAAATTACTGCTGATGAAATTAAATAGTTTCTGAAATTGTCTTTAAGTTCTTGACAAATAATTACATTTACCTTACTATTTTTCTATATGCATGCTCATCCACATACACACAAACAAATATGCATTTTTATCTTTGAACAGGGAACAAGTAAAAGCCCAAAGATTAGTGATGCAAAGTTTATCAACAGAATCTGGAATTATGCTATTTGGATTATAAGATTTCTTTGTACTTTTAAGACACTGTACTATCTTGTGTCAAAATGTAAATATTATGATAGGAATATGACTGCATGTTACAGTAGTAGTTGTCTTTTCCCATCTGCAGCCTGATGGAACATCTCCAGCAAGTGTAACATTGGAATAAATCAGCCAGCTCAAGACTGCCAAGATTCATTGATGGAGAAAGTGCACGGCCAATCCCTGATGAACTCCGGAATCACTTGCTAGCACAATAGCCCCTTGGAAAATTATGATCAGATGTTGAAAATAAAGTTTTAACAGAGACAACAGACCAAAGGCTTCATGGTAAAACCAACTGAAAAGATAAGGAAGGCCTGTCCTTTTACATGTCTATCCCTCCCCAACTCATGTGTTTTATTGTAATGTATGTAAGGTTTTAAATATCAATTCTATTTTTAGTGAATTCGAACAGAAATATCTGATGTAAATTTGGTTCTTTTTTTCTCCCCCTCTTCCCTAAAAAAGAATGAAATAGGATGTGGAGTTGGTGAGAATTTCATGGTAAAAGAGACAAGTTAATTTTGAAGACAGCAGACAGCAAGACTGCAGCAAGACAACAGACAGCAGAGCTGCCTGAGGCACACACCAACAGCTCAAGACTAGCCACGTACCACTTGTAGCACTTGTTTAGTTATTGCTACTCACCCGCAGAGTTTTAATCTGTAGCGTCCCCTGATCCTGTATGGATGTTCGAGGGTCTCTGCCCAGGAAGGTGAATCCTTCTTTTAACCAGCTGATGACAGGAAGGGGGTCGCCGGTTGCCTTGCACTTCAGCAAAGCTGTCCCATCCACTGCCAGTGTCTGATTGACGGGCCCCTGGAGGATGATGGGTGGAGGCCTATCTGTCAAGACTAAACAGTGACACAGGCGTTGGCACCTTCAACATCCTCTGCTGCAGTTAGCCCTTTCCTTGACACGGTACCGATTTTAACAGGCTGGTTTAAGTTAGCATCTAAAAGGCTAAAACCATTATTTTTGGAAGACCCACAGATACATGTTAACAATTAACTGGTATATTTGAAAAGTATTTTTGTAGCAATTTTCTTTCACCTCTGAGAGGTAACACCAAGTTATATAAACTTCTGTTAGCAAAGACTGTCAGATTCATTTGATTAAGATAGGATGAAAATTAAGACCTTGATCCAGAAAAGAATTGAGGTACATCTCTTATTTCTTCCAATTCAGGAAAGCACTTAAAGCACATGTTTAATGTCATATCAAAATGTGCTTAATTGCTTACCTGACTTAGGACCTAAAAGAGAAAAACTGTTGAAATTCAAAGTGAAACACAGCCATTCTAGTGTACGAATTCTAGGGTACCAACCACACTGCTCAATCATGCTCAACTTGCAAGTTTTTATCAGCAAAAATATCTAACAATAATACAAAACATTTTCATAATCTGAGTGATCTAAATGACCGTACCACTCCTTCCAGTGGAGAAAAGTTCAAATTCAATGAAGCCATTTAACAGGTTACTTATCAAATCATCACCTTATAAAGCCATGAACTCTCTTAATTTTCTTTCCCCTAACAATTTACATTTGCATGCTTGAAATACTGCTTAAAGGACTCTGTAGCCAGTGAGCAAGTGCATGGCTGCATATAAACCTTATTCCATGACTGGTGGAATATCTTGAAGGTGAGGTAAACTGCTCATGTTTATTTTTTCTTGAAAGGCCAATTTTTTTTTATAGATAATTCTGCTGTGGAGCCTATTCTCTGAGCTATCTGTTAAACAGCAGAATATAACCCTTTTTTTCTAAAGAATGCGTTTATACAAAATGAATGTGAAATACTTGACTATAAACAAGGCTATGACTCCTGCATAAAATCAGTATAACAGAACCAAGAATTCACTTTTATATATTTACCTGTCACATTGCTGCTGTTTTAAATCTTTGAACAACTGAAAAATTATATGATTGGTATTAAATACTGTAACAGGCAGGATTACCTCTTAAAGCAGTGTAAGTTAGCCTGCCTCCACAAATGTCAATTAAGTTTGAATCATTTATTCTAGGTGAGAATCTGTTTCATTATAGTTCGTACACAACACCCAACTCTAACAATGAAGTGAAAATAAATTAGTGAAAAGGAATATGGTTTCTCTTGTATTTGAGCTGTTTAAGATGTAAACCTCTGGAAACTTTGACAGATCCAAAGTGCTTTCATTATGTTATTTAATAAATACAAAGTATTATGGAAATGTCAGTGGTATATTTTATACCTAAAATAATTGTTTCTGAAATTGTAACATTGCAAAAATCCTAACTACCTTCTTTTATTTACAAGATACACAAAGGATAGAATCATTAGTATTAGTAGCACACTGGAGTGTGAGTTCATCAGATTTATTGAAATTGAAACTGAAAATAGAACGCCAATAGAGATTATTTATTAATACTAGAATGTGAAAGCTATTTTGGAAATTCTGAAATATCACCCACTGAACTCAGAGATAGTACTGGAAACACTATATTATGAGAAAAGAGAAAATGGAATGCAGTTTCACCTTGTTATGAATTTTTTTATCTCATTAAGGTTCCTTATGACTACACAGTTCAGGCATTTGGTGAAATAAAAATTGATCTCAGCTCATATGTACTATCAGCTGCATGAGTATATTCGAATGAAAACTTAGCTGTGTAAATTTTCCTTTAGATTTAACATAAAACAGTAAATCCTATTTTTCTAGGTAGCTAAAAATGAGGGAAAAAGAATTACTTACGTTGTTAACTATTCCATCGCAATTATTTACTGCATCTAATTGCCTTTCCTCTGTGTAGCAATGTAGGTATTTTCAAAACATACTGCATTACAGATATTGTTCTGTGGCATGTAATTAGTTTTTTTAACAGCCCAAATGAGGAGCTCATAATCCTTTAAATAGCTCTGATCAATAGTGTAATTGAAAGTCTCCTGGCCAGAAGGAATCTTCATTTTCAAGGGTGTTATGGGTGAAAGACCACTACAGGTTTCCATGACACTAAGGCTAAAGGTTAAATGAACACTTAGGGTTTCCACTGATCTGTGAACGACTGTATTGTCTTCACAACTATGACTTGTAAATCTTCCCTAAAGCGTGCCTGGATTCCTACTACATAGGTGTCCTCATTAGTAAGGACCCAAAACTTGATTAGAGGTTTAAAAAGATATATCATAAGCATTCTGAAGAACAGAGAGATAATGAAAAATATCCACAAAAAGGTTGGGAATTTTCTTAGTTTCACTTACAACATTTTATATTTTATTTAAATTTGACATTGTTTTCTCCTAGCAGGAAACTTTTATATCCATTCCATAGAAACATTTTGTGTGGTTAAAATATATTTGCATAGTTAAAGAGAAGTTGATTTTAAAATTAATTTAATTTTTAAAAACGGTTTTGAAACTATTTGCCAGCTACCATGTATTCACATATTCTGGTAACTGAAAAAATATCTGATTCCTTTTGTGAAAAAATGCAGCTTAAATTTTGATCAGAGTAAAGGAAAAGAACAAATTATATTTGTTAATAAACAGTTTGTTCATGACAAATGCAATTTGGATAACTGAAACCATGTTTAAATTTGGGTGGAATTTGGTCAAATTACAACAGGAAATTAAAATAAGAGAACAACAAAATGAAATCTTTACTTTGGTACTTCCAAGATCAACATTTCAAAAATTTTCCTGATGAATTAATGGGGAAAATCAGACACAAATCACGAAATTCTCATGATGAACACTAGTATGATAGGGCAGGGTGCTCTCCTGAGAGGTGGAAAAGCAGAGAGCAGTCCTTCTTCTGTCTTTTTTGTAGAAGAGCTTCACAAGAGGCTGTGAAGTTGTTCTAAATCTCTCCTGTTTGAAATTGTCACACTTGCTATAAAACATATAATACACTTTTGATGAGGGACAGGAATCATGGTGGCCAGCTATGCAGATGAGGAAACCGTGAATGATATTGAATTCTTCCAGGAGGATTTGAGGAAGACATACCCCAGAATATTCAATACACCTATAGTTGAAAAAAATGCAGAGGAGTTTGGGGAAAATGCCTATTCCAAATCAGTGGAGAGGGAGGTGTTGAGATGTGCTGCCAACTCTTTTTTTTTTTTTTTTTTTAAAAAAAAAAAAAAATAAATCTGTTCTGTATTATCCTTATGGATCCATCCTTTTGCTTTCATTCAAAAGCCCAGAAGCACGATATTTTTAATTAATTTAATATTAACCAGTTAATGTTTATGTTGCAAGAAAAATCCACAATGGGATTGCTTGCTTCTTGATCCCAGTACTTAACTGCTGGGTAAACTGGGCTGATCCTAGAGTTGAGCATGAAGTGGTCAAAATTTTTATTAATAAATATTAATAATGACTAGATAAGGAGAAAGTGAGATCTTCTCCAAAATACTCTGTGCATGATGGATAAATTTATGGAACAAATTACTAATAGGAAACTCTTTATCTTGAGCATAGACATAGTTAGATAGAAGCATTTGGTTTATTTGCATGATCTGTCATTTTAAGACTGTGAGCTGCACATTCACTTCCTGAGTTTGAAAGGATTGCTAAGATTGTCTCAATTTTAAAAATGATTTTGCTTTTCCAGATGTGCATTAGACAGTGGATTTTATGATAGCCTTTCAAGAAAATACAAGATTTGAATTTCAAATACACTGAAGGCTCTTAGCACAGTCCATAATCAGCAAAATTATCACTCAACTCAGCACATTTCATCACAGCTAGTAATCTCTTCTCATGTGAACACTTGAGTTAAAAATATTTCCAGTAAAGACTTGTAAGTGCAAAAATGTAACAACTGAAACACTGCTATATATGGTATAATTAAGCACTTGTTTTTCTGCACATGACATATGTTTTCATTCTGTATTGGAACTTCAATTGGATCTAAATTACTCTGGATCAAACAAAAATGTGTTCAAAATGAAAAAGATGGCTCGCCACTATTATTAAATCATTAACCAAACAGAAAAATTCTGGGCTATGAAGAAAAACTGAAATCACCAGCCAAAAACTAGAACATTAATGCTTAAGTATATAGCTAGCATGCACAGTGTTTATCTTTCATTATATTTTTAAAACCACTAAATTAGATTTCCCTACTGATAAAAATCATTAGCCATCATAACTTCTGCTCAACATCAACCAAAACAGATTATTTAGACATTTATGGTTAACTTCCTAATTGAAAGCAATTAAAAAAAATCTGTGATCTAATGGTACATTTATTTATATAAGCTCAGTTCCGCAGTATTGTTTTGGCACTTTTATTCTGACCTCACCTGCCCTTTGACTCAAAGATGAAATGGTATTTCTATAAAGCAACCTTGTATTATTGCGTAATGATCAGGATGACTGTGAGTTCTGGAAAGCATTTGAAGAATGCAGGCCTTGCATTCCTGGAGCAGCAGAGCCATCCCCTAATGCTTTCTCTAGCAATGCAGAATGCGCACCACCTTTAATCAGAATTAATTGTAGATGAGTTTGCATTTTAGTAGGGACACTTTTGTGAGCTTTCTGTTGACTTCTTAAATAAACTAACGAAAATTCCAAAGAGGTCAAATAGGATTTATTATTCCCACCCCCCCTCCCACCCCCAAAACAGATAAAGATGGCACACAAGCCTTGTCTGTAGAAAGGAAGAATTTCTCATCATTAATATCCTTGAACCTGATCTGATCCACTCAGCCTCTGTTGCGGTAAATCTGTACAACATTAGCGGGGGCAACCATTAACAGCTCAATGTCCTGTTGGTCAATGTTTTTGTGTTCTATTTATTCCAATCACAGTCATGGCACTGATAGTAAAAAATAATGCTTTTACATTAATTTTAAATGACCTTTTAATCTACATTTAAATTTGAATTAAATGAAAATGCATCCTTTTGTCATAGACAAAAGATGAGGGAAAGGATTTAAAGAGATTGCAGAGCGAAGGTTAGCCTTTAGTCTCCAGAAACTACTTTACAGAAAAGCAATGTGCTTGTAAAGATGCAAGGATAAGGCAGAAATTATATCCCCTTGTCATAAAAATATAGACAGCTTTTGGAAAACAAAGAAAAGGCATCAAATTAATGCTCAAACCTCTATAACATGAGCCTGAACCTCTCTACCTGTCACTTGTGATGAATATGCTCTTGTGAAAAGCCAGATTATTCAGAATTAGACATCTTTTCAAACTTTCATGGTGCAGGCAGGTCTCTAAGGGAACAGTAAAAGTAGACCTCTGCATATAACAACAGTTTTAATGGCAAAAATTCATCAAAGTCTGTCAGGAGATATTTAATGAGTCAGTTAAGATAAGGAATAATAATGCTGGGGAATGCCACAGTCTCCTAGTATAAGAGGAATTCTGTTGTTTTCTCACTAACATTAAAGGATGCAAACTGCCTTCTATCCACAATGGGATCAAGAGGGGTATCAATAGGACTCCTGACATATGAAAAGGATTCATGTTTGTAGATGGAGTAAGGTAAACTTCAAGGCAGGATAAATTTCACACCCAAAATTTTGAAATGGAAAGCATCAAGACAGATCATGTAGGGCTTTTCCTTTCCTGAAAACTCTTCTCTACCTACATTATTTCCTGGCTCTTTTTGCACCTGACCATATTGAGAAATTCTTAGAACATAGCTCTGAGGTAGGCGTCTTATTCACAGAGGGACTAAAGGGCTATATGTTGTAGCTGTTCTAAACCAACAGTACTTCACTAAGTTCAAGGCAACTGTGTTGATTTAATTGAGCTAAGGACACATCCCCAAACTAGCTGTCTAAGATAATGCTGAAGACTGATGGGAACTGAGCCTCATTTTTCTGCACCGTACTTCACTGCATTAATCACAAACCTATTCATTCTTCACAATGTTTTTTGCAGTGGTATCTCAGCTCTAGTGAACCAAGCAGTTTCCTTTCTCCCCAAACCGATTCTAAGCTGGTTTGTCCCTTGTTTGCATTGTTAAGGAACCTCAAGAAAGCAAGCAAAAGGCAAACCAAGACTTTGATGACTTTTTGATAGCACAGAGAATTGCACAGAGAGATTTTTTCAACATATTTTCTGTGGAAACTTTTCTGTTTACTTCTGTGAATTATGTGTTCTCATATGCCTCTATTTGCACTGCTTTTAAAATACTTTTGACAGGAAAAAACAATAGTAATTTCTATAGCTCACCGTCAGTAACCTCCAGCTGAGCCTTTGCTAAAATGCTTCCAGCAACCGTCAGTGCTTGACAAATGTAGTAGCCTGCATCAGACCGCTGAATGTTGGTAATAGTGAGGTCTCCGGTTGGTGACACTGAATACCTGCTGTTGGGCTGGAGAGGCTGGTTTGGGAAGAGTAGGTTCTGCAAAGACAATTCATCTCACATCAGTTCAAAACACAAAACCACCACTTTTCGCTCAGTTAGAGAGACAATGATTTTTCCTTAAAAGTGCTATATATAAACTAGAAGAAGAAGTAGTGTGGTTATGACTTTATGAACACAAAGAGTTAGCTTTCCCTGCCTTGGGCAACTTGCAGTTTAAATTAGAAACAGCCCTTTGACAGCGCACAGCGGTGTGTTCTGGCTGGGAGTATAGGCAAGGAGAAATTTGCCAACTACCATACTTGAGTGATTTGTATTTGTGACACATTCATCTTCATTCTGAATGTAATTGTAATAATATACTTAGCTGGCTATCAAACCAGGGGGACACAATACTACAGTAAACATTATAAAACTAGCAGAAAGACTTGATTCCTGGAGACTTGAGGGAGCATAGCACTGTTGTTTGGCTGTGAATACATTCTGGGCAAAGGGGAAAGTAAGAGCGTGGCACAGAAGGAAAGCTGGGAGGAAGACACAAACAGTTCATAAAGTAGGAGAAGCTGGCAGAGCATGAGAGCTTAAAGAAGTAAAAGGAAATTAAAACTGAGATATACCAAAGGAGAAAGCAGCATGGAACCTTGAGGGTGAAGAGAAAGGGTATAAATCTGATGTCAAAATCATCAGAGAGAGAAAATAATTTCATGTAGGATAAGACATCAGTTAGCACAAAACAGGGAGATTAGCTTTTGCCTTTGGGCTGGATTGGAGAAAAGAGAGATGTCAATAAGAATAACTGGAATGGATATAGTAATCATTGCATATGATGAAGGACTGAATGAATCAATAATACAGAAAAGGACAGAAAAGGTTTTAGTAGTGAGGGCTGTGTTTTCAAGGAAAAAGTTACACCATCTGGCACAGCTCTTGACATAAAGGAAAAAAAAAAAAAAGAACAAGAAAAGGGAGGAAATGTGAAGAAAAAGTTCAGCAGTACTGCCCAATGAGACAGAAAGGGGAGCAGATTAAACAATAATTAAACAAGAGTAATTTCAGGAAAATGGGGTCTGGCTTTTATGTGAACTCAACAAGTTTCTACGAAAAATAAGATTGTTTGTATCAGGAGTATCCCAAAACACTGTTACCATGTTGTGATAAGCTTTCAGTCATTACTGCAGCTCTTTATAGCCCTGCTGTGCTTTCTAATGATGACTAACTAACTTTTAAGTTTGCTTATATGGACTAAAAATAAATTCTAGAAGTAGAATGGGGTATTAAATTAATTTTCTGTAGATCCACTGCTTCTGTAGTAGACTTTAATGGTTTACAAAAAAAATTATTTGGAACTGACAAACAACAAATTTAAGATTTTAAAAAATTCTGCTTTGGAGTGAAACTTGCACCTTTATCTTCCTGGTTTTGACAATAAAGGGAGAGAAAGATGCTTTAAATAAGATCTGACGCTCCAAGTATCCTTGTAATTGTATTAACTTACTAGGCTACTTGTCACCCTAGGGTGAGTCTTTCTGCTTATCCCATTTCAATGTCAATGTTCCAGAAATTTTTCACAGTAATTTTTTCCTCAAAAATCAATATGCACCCAGTAAACATGTCAGATTCAGTAAGGAAAAAAAAAAAATGTGTGAAAATTCTGAAACTATTTCAGGTGACAAGACTAAGTGGGTCTCAAAAAATTGCATGGTTTTCTGAATTCCCTTGAAAATTTCAGCGTAACATCTGCCTGGTACAGATACCTACTGAATGAGGGTATTATGAAAACTCCACTAAACTTTATGAGAAAGCAGAGAATTTTGATGTGGCTGAGCTTGACTCCATTTATCACTCATTACTCAAAGAGTAAAGAGAAACACAGTGTAAACGATAGTGCCAGCATTGAGCTCCTAACTCTTAAGAGGAAAAAGATCCAGAATCCTCTTTATCACTGGATTAGAAAGAGGATGCTGCCCTTCATTTTATCTTCAGCGTGGGCTTGTCTGTTCTCAAGAGGTACCACATCCCAGTGAATATTCCACACATCAGGAGTTCATCAGTCTCATGACTCCTCCCTCCAAGACCAGAAAACTATGAGTTATAACTTGTCCTAAATTGCAGTACAACCCCTTTTAAAATGTTTTTAGAATTTCACTTACTTTAATCAGCTGTCAGGTTGCTCATCTGGGCACAATGGTGGCATGCTGGGTTGCAAATGAGGGGACCAGACTCATCCCTGATACAGTACGGCTGAATTTATCTCAAGGAAGAATTTAATCCAGAGAGCCTGAAGGTTACTCACGCCCTGCCCTGGTGCATTGCATTGGTAGGCGGCTGTTAGGCTCTGGGGAAAAGGCTACCAAGTACAAAGGACCAGCTGTTTATGCACAAGCTGGCACAAAAAATGACTCAGGAGGGAACAGCTCCCCTCCCTTCCAGCTGGTTGTGCTCAGAAATGTGGGCTCGAGAAATGGATTCACAATGAAAAATGCCCTGCAATTACTGGAGTGGGCTAACATGACTACATAACATTACTCTGAACACTAACAGTGGTGCTGCAAACAGTTCCTTGAGTAAAAGCAGAAGCAAAAGCCAAGCAACACCTTATAGCCAGGCACGCAAAGGTGAAAAGTCATTTAATTTGGCCAAAGAACCATTCTCCAGATCTGTGTGATGATATACAGTGTACGGAAACTCACCTATTCTATGGGTCTCATTGCAAAATCTGGCAAGTTGTATATTGAGATGGTAACATTAACCTGTGTTACTTCACTGATGCTCAGTTAACATTAACATGAGGGTGTAGTGAATCACATTGAGCTATATTTCAAGGTTTGATTATAAACCATGTAGGTATCAATTTTTATGTTGCATTTATTTGCCAAAAAAGACCATTCTAACCCTTAGGGATCTGGTTCTCAATATGGTAATTAATTTTCCAGGTTTGTAATTAAACAGCTTCAACATGGTACAATCAGTAGGTAATAACATTCAATTAAAGACACAAGATGCATTTTCACCTTAAAATGTTTTTACCCTTGAAGTGATACCAATGGAAGAGGATAAAATAGAGTATTAACACTTTTCAATTACGCTAAATGACTTTAATCCTGCAAATGATGTCCTACTTTAATTAGAAGCTCTTCTCTTTATTACAGCATGATGGATGTCCACTTTATTAGATTCAAGTGTGACACTATAAGCTCACTTTACATAAACATTACCATGTTATTAAAATGCTCTACAAGGAAGGGTTTTGAAATGTTTGCTAGCACATCACTACTTCCTGCTTTAATTTCAATATGCTATTCGACTTTCCCCTTGGAACAATTTTCACCTTAGTGAGACTCACAATACTGTGCTTTTCCGGGATGTGATCCATGGAGGCTAGATCTAAAGTTCTCCAAATGATACACTGAAAGAAACACACTGAAGATTAAGCTTACACTCATAAAGCCTTAGTGTTGTATCTTGGTAAGTCACAAATGCAACAGAGCACAAAATGTTGTCAGCCTTGGTCCTGTCATTCTGGGCCAGTTATCTGACCTCATGAGAAGGTGAAGCAGAAGCAGGTGGGACAGAGCGGGAGATCTGCAGTTCAGTTCTTATCTCACATTTTAATTGAGCTGGTACGCACAATGCCTCCAGATTAGACAAAGGCACATTTGCACTGCACAGCACAGTGTGGATACTTGAGTTAACTCACATATCGCCGTATGGGGAAAGTAGCACAGGGCTCTGAAAAGACTAATTTGGCCAACAGAGAAGGGTACACCGTATAGATACATAGACCAATGTAGCCATGACAGGCTTCACCGAGGAGCTGCAGAAGGCACTGTCCTTGGGCATCTATTTACCCCTTTTGATCTTTTCTCAGGTGCAAAAGAGAACACAGCACATAGTTTACACTGTTCAAATTTAACATACTAACATGAACTGCACACTGAAAGTGAGAAGGCCTGACTCCTGCTGTAACATTGTACCAACACAGCAACAGCAGTAAAAACAAAAAAAATGTTATGGCATGACATTCAAATATTAAGCTATAGAAGTCAACATTGGGTGATGGCAACATTGATTGCTACATCAGAAATTTTGCTTTCAAAAAATGACAGCAAGGATCAGGGAGATATTTCCAAAAACAGACTGGGAAATTTCCTGAGACAATTTTACTGAAGAAAGCATCTATGTATTCAAAACCTCTATCTGTATGCACTCTAAGAATATGCCAATGCAAATCAGCTTGCTAGATATATATCTGCTTGATCATGTCTAGACAGGTTGTGAACTGTAATTACTGACTCTGATTAGTTAAAAATTGAGTCATACCTTTTTTATCTACTATTTGTCTCACCCACCTGTTTGTTGGGGGCTTCAGACTAAAAAGTCTTTTAAGATATATACTGTTGCTTTCTACATACATATACAGCACCTAGCACAAGTTTCACCAACTGAAATGTCCTTTGAGTTCTTCACAACATTAAAATTTTAAAAAAACAGCAACAAAGATGTCAGTAGGGAATAGTGATAGTTTAAAAGACAAATTCCTGTGCAAGAGTAAAAGACTCTGTGAAAGATAATATAAATAATTTTCTTAAAAGTTTAACATTATAACTCTTTAGAAAGGCTTAAAAAGCTTAGAAAGGCTTAAAAAAAGCACACTTACAGGGTGCTTATAACTTACCTGGCTTCCTTCTTTTTGCCAGAAAACAGCTGGCTGTGGATTTCCTTTAGTTTCACAAGGAAAAGTCACTGTTCGACCCTGGGCTACAATCTGGTCTCGTGGTCTCACCACAAACTGTGGAGGAGCTACAATGTAAGAAAAATCATGGTGTAAATTTAGGATATTTTGCAAGGGGCAGATGAGGAATATTGAAGGAAAGTGACAACATTATGGAGATTTGTTTTATGCCAGAGGACATAACACCAGAAACATTAATTAGTATAGACAGAACCAATATATAAACAAAAACAACAACAGCAAACAAACAAAAAGAGCAGCAATGTCAGTATATGATATCCCCAGTTCTAAATAAATAAATAACTAAATAAACAAATAAATAAATAAAAGAGGAAAAGAAACATTACAACCATACATGCTAGAGTAAATTCTGATGACAAGAAATGCTAAGGAGAAGCAGTTAAGTGTTTATGATGCCTGCTCTGGATGTATTCTACCTCTCATCTGGGCAGATATCAGCACTCTGATACTCTCTATGCTTCACAGAGCTTATTGTTGTGCCAGAGCTATCGTGCATGGCAAGGTATGCATCAGGATATACAGACTGCCTTTTTCAGTTTGCCCTTCTAGACTTTTAAAAACGATTAAGAAAGGAGAGGAAGGTCTGGATGACAGTGGAAGGACAGAAGTTCAAGAGCTCCCTCACTTCTCTTAAGGGTAGCACGGTCAAGAATGGAGTGGGAAGGAGGACTTGCTGTAAAAAGAACGGTTGCTAAAACAACACAAACTTGTGACATCCAGATTTCAGCTTGTGTAAAGACAAGAAAGAAGCAAGAGTTGAAGAGTTAGTGGGGAGCAGTGAGAGGTGAGTAAGAAAGAACTGGTATTTCAGGAAGAGACAAAGAAAAGAAAAAAGGAGAAAAATAGAGTTAAAACAAGAGAGAAGAACCAGAACTGGCTATGTTTTCAAGTAGATACCATTCACCATTCAAAATTGAAGAAGAAGCAGTGTTGGAGAATTTGAGAGAAAAAAATTGAGAGACTATGTTGAACATGATGTAACAAAGCAAATAACTTCTCTATGCATGACATGCAAACCCTCCAGTCTTGGTTCCACATTGGAATTCACTGAACTGGATTTATACTATTTGGCATATCTTGAAAATGTAAGCAACATCTCCAAATATTCTCATCATAAAACAAGCTAACTTTTGGAGCAGGCTCAAGAAGAGGACAAAACAGTAAAAAAACCAAAAAACCCCAAAAAAACCCAAAACCAACCAAACAAAACAACACACTCAGTTTCTTCTGTTCCACTATTGGTTTGGTGGTTGTGGAGGTGGATGGTTTAGGAACACTAAGCTTTTAGGTAAACAGAGTTTAAGTGTTTTAGAAAACCATATTTTCACCATTATAATTACAAACTATTTAATTAGGCACGAAGAGCAATCAAGACCCAGCTTCCGATTACACCTGCTGACAGCAGACGCAAATCTGCTAACTGCAGAGAAATGTATGCAGATCTGATTTTTTTGAAATACACTGTTATCTCATGAGGTACTTCCCAAGGCTTTACAGATCAACAGGAGTCTCAAGAGCACCAGTTGAATAGTGCTGGTATAATGCACTCTTAAAACAAGAACTGTAAAGCACTTAATAAACACGAATCACCATCAATTTAGAAGGCAGACGGTGAGGACAACACAAGGAGTCTTCATTCTGCCTCACACTCCTAAACAGAAGTTTTGGCTTCTCTGGAGAGAGAGGTGTCCACCTCTTCCCCGGTCCTCAGCAGGTCTTAGTCTTCTGAAAGGACAGGGGCAAAGGGCCAGGTGCCCTGCTGCTTCCCATTTTTATCCATATGTTTTGAGGTTTCTGTAAGTATGCTCTTATGTGTTGCTACACATACTCTACAATCCAAACTCATGCTGTGCTATTACTAAAGTGCTGAAATGCAGCAAGGTAAATGTTTTCCACTCACTTTGTTTTACCTAGTATATCTGTATGCTATCCCTACAGGTGTCAGAAAACAGTAGTGTGGTAATCAACACATGTATTTGTTCATTCAATCATATGTGGAGGCAAAGAGAGAAAGACCTTTAAGTTGTGAACTAGAAACCTCCATTCCTATAGGTATACCTTACACTAAGGTATCTCTACAGTTCTCACCACCCACTTAATAAAGGTCACTGAATTAGTTCAGTGTTTGCTGCTCAGCCATAGAAGTTCATTGCCCAGGATATTAATATAGAATCAATAGCAATCTCAGGCAGAGCAGAGACCAGAAAACCTCTAACCTCTTCAGGTGTTCTATCTGCATTTGACAGAAACTATGCATGAGTCCTATGTCTATGCTGCCTTATGGGTGGCCTCAAGACCATAATCTTTCTATCGTGACACTAAAAACCTGGTGTCAGGAGACCATTCCATAGATCAAACCTAAGCATGACCGATGTCTAAGATCACTTCGTGGGCATGCTTGGTGCACTTGGGGTATGTTATGCAGCCAGTGCTCTGAGACAGCTCAACAGAAGGAAGAAGGGCATGGCATTTCCATGAGTCTATCTTTCAAATTACGTAAGCGAACAAATGCAAGGTAGGTAAGTTTAAGAGTTCATCTGAAACATGCTCACACACGCAAGGCTGTACTGTAAGTCAATAATTCAAAGCTCTGAGCAGATAGAGCTGAACTTGTTTCTGTAGCAGACCTCCCAAGGATCAAATTAAGGTAATTTGGTAGTCAAGAAAGAGAGAGAAACATCCTAGTTTCGACCTAGTTTTTAGTTTTTGACCTACCCCTAACTTTGAACATCCCTCACTTTCCCAGGTCAGGAGTAGAAAAATGATCTTTTGTGAAAAGAGACAAAGAAAAGAAGCGGGAATTAAACTTGTAGCTCAGTCCAGATAGTCTAAATGACATTGATTGACCCCATGGCTCTGTTCTCTCCCTGCCACACACCAAGTCCTCTCCAGCATTTGCCATACTAGGCGAACAAGGTCCGTGGCCTCATAGCTACTAGTTTAGACTTTCTGAAGACTCTGGTAAACAATCATGTATGGTTATGCAAGGATATCTTTTCTAGCTTTTCTCTGCAGCTATAATCAATAGAAATTCACTATAAAAATAAATAAATGAATCAGAGCTTTTTTTTAAATATAATCTCTCTTGATCTCACAAGGAGCTGATTTTTATTGATCACCACGTTAATTAGAACACAAAACCAATTCCTTCAGCCAAACTATTTCATACCATATTTTTAAAGAACATGAAAACCATCATTTTGCAAAAATAAAACGTTGTATGTGTTTTTTTAATTTATCAAAGATGGGGTTTATAATGAAGGAAATACCCATTTTGTTCCAATTTGTTGTCATACTCAGCTATAGCTCTGTTTACAGACAGCCTCTGATAAAAATGACATTGTTTACAGCATTTGAACAATGTTTTCACCATATCAGTTTTATCTACCAATTTCTAGTTGAATAAGGCAAATTGAAAACTGCAAGTAGCATTTAATAATTGCAGGAGTAATTCTTGGTCAAGTATAACTACCAAAGCAGTGAGACTGCCATTATCCCCAGAGAACACAATGCAACTCTGCTCAGAGACAGCAAGGCTTCTTTGACAGAATAAGCACTTGTGCTCTTCAATTTCCTAAAAAAAGAGTTCATTATTGTCATATATAGCTGCTGTTTATAAAGATAGATAAATATTATTACTCTCATTTTGCAGAAAGGTTATCCAAGATCATGACTTGCTCAAAGCCCAGCTTCAGTGGAATGTTAGACAAAACCTAATTCAAGCCATTATTGCTTCTCTTAAAGTAGGTGAATTTTTAAAACATTCTGAAAAGGTACAGTTAGAGAAATAACAGCAGGCTTGATATGCCTCAGCTGTTAAAGCTATGTGGTACTTTAATGCTTAATTCAAGCTAAACATTAAGGTCATTAGAAGAATCTGTTGAAAAAACTGTTATGAAGCAGCAAACTGAGTGTTGTGCCTATCAGACTATTACCCTTTACTGTTTCAGATGTAACATTAACTGGATTGGAATAAACAGAGTGGAAAAACTTGCTTAATTGACATTTGAAAGTCAAAGACAACGGATCTAAAAGGAAATATCTTGCTTGGATTCCAGGGGACTAGCCAAAAATATGCAAAAAGAACAATTAAGACTACAGACCTAGTATACTTCTATTGAAACTTTTTTTTTTTTTGAGAAATTTAAATAGTACATAGTAAATTAGATTTGATTTCTGGCAAATTATGCTTTGATACTGCATTCAGCAAGCGCTGGCTTCAATCAATGTCACACTAAAGCTCTGTTATGCTAATAGCCATTTGTGAGGCTGAGTGGGATGATATGGAAATCAGATGGTTGAACATGAATAGAAAGCATAGGCCACGTACAACGGGGCTTTGAGATGAGGGGATGGGGGGACCCTAAGGTTAATCACATCATGTTCAGAACTGTTTTTACAGCACAGAACAGTATTCTACCGCAAGAATTAAAATGGAGATAGAAAAGCATGAGCAGTAGTGAGCATTAGTTATGTTGTTCAAAATGGGAAGAGTGCGTTCTTTCTAGATGTCATTTTACGCATGACTGAATGTTATCTTTTATTCTATTAATGTATATGAAGGTAGCCTCTGCTCAAATGTTAAAGAGCTTTAGAAAAAAAAAAGAAACAAACACTGCAAATTATTTCAAAGGGACTTCTCCACTCTTGAATCTTAAGGGTTAGCAGAATCTCTAATCTGATAGGATGGATGGCATTCATCCCTTTCCCAGTAGTGTTACTGAACACTAAAGGTTACACTGAGTCACCAGGATCTGATAAAGCTGCTGATGTAGAGGAGCTTGACTGAGACAGTGAGTTCATCCCTCCTAGATGAACTCTGGCCCCCTGATCAGAAATGTGGCAGAAGACTCAGAAAGGGAGGGGAAAATTACCACAGAAAGATGTGAATTTAGAGCAAAAGGTACACTGATCTTAGATCAAGTACTAGCAACAGTTTCTTTCAGTGACACAGTTATCTAAGCCGATCTAGTGATCTGTGGTTCACATTGAATTTTACTGTCGTGACTTGCTCACAGCACCGCCTCCAGCCCAGGTGCCCTGGGGTTCATACATTGTAGTGCTCTGATTTTAATTAAAAGTAGATATCGGATCAAGTTTTAGTCTAGTATTGCTACCACAAGGAGAAATAGAACTCTAATCACAGTAACTAGTATCAGTGGGACTGTTGTTGTTGATACTTGAGTTTTTCCTAAACATCGTCAATTATCTAAGGCAGCCACTAAGAGACCAAACTCATTTTACATAATCCAAACCATTTTCAGATAATGAAAACTTTAGTAATCTTTTAATTACATGTACCTAGATAAAATGTCCTCATATACCATGGTATATGAAGCTTTATTCAAAATTCATTGAAGCCAGTAGAAATTCTCCTATAGTGTGGTTTTTGGATTGGACCCATTGAAAAAACAACATTACAGGAAAAAAGTGACAGCAACAAATTTTAAAGGGCTTAAATTACAGATTTGACAACCTTTAATTGCAACTAAATTCAGTTGATAGTGAATTGCAAATGAAATTCATTGTGAACATTACTTAAGCAAACTAAAGTGATAAAGATGAGTGCTTAATTTTAAATAGGAATTGTTTATTATCCATAAACATATTTCTGTGACTGGTTTAAAGGAGGCAGGGGAAAAGATGTTGGCTTGTAAATATTCTAAGCAAAACTCAGATAATGCTCACTGATAGGGGAAAAAGCTCTGAGGAACAAGTAAAAGCACACTGGCTGGTAAAGAACCAAGATTCTGTACGACTCAGTTCTGCTTCCAGCAGGGAAGAGACAGCAGACCAACATAATATTCTCATTTACAGCCCTTTCCAGCATTGTACGTTTGCAGCAATGAATTAGTTTCATATTAATCCTTTGAACAATCAAAGTTACATCCTGTACAATATTCAGTGGCTCTGCTTAGAAGTAAGAGAGTCAGTTAGGGTGGTAAGATAATGGTGCCTTCCTCAAATTGTCTTCTGACTTCTGGAACCCCATCACATCACAATCTTCTTTTGCAAAGCCCTCGAAGACTTGAAACTGGATATCTCAATGTTCCTCTCAAACCCCTACCGTAGTGACAATATTCATAATGGCCACTTCAACTGGCCTTCGATACATGTTGGTATTTTAAGAGATTAAACTCAGTTCCAGTCTTATCAAATACAGATCTATACTTGCCTCTAAGACATTTACACAGAGGATAGTAGAAGCCCCCAAGCTCCAGCTGAAGTACTACGTATTTTGAAATGGGAGGTAACTCTTGACATCATCTATGGAGTAGGACTGCTTATCTGTAGGATTGCTTTGCTGGTTCCAGATACTGGCTTAGATGACAGTTGAAGGCAGTATAGGAATTCTTGAAAGAAAATAATGATCCCCCACCTTTGTGTGTCATTGGTTGAATTTATCTAGAAGGTCTAGTAGATACTGGACTTCTTGATGTTTTTGTGATACAAATGTAAAAGAAAACTGTAAGACCCTACTTATATACCATGCTGTAACAACGTTTGCCCTTTGGACAGCATGAGCTACCAGAAAGTGCAGATACGAAAGTCAAGGAGTTTTGAAGGATGTTTTGCAAGGCTACTATTGCTGATGGAGTAAACAAAAGAAAACAGAAAATATGTCCAGTTGCAAACACTAGAAACCTGGGCCGAGTCAGCAGTTCTTTCATCAGCAGTTCAGATCTTCTAATGGATACCAAAAGTGATGTGTGGTTCTTAGGACACAAAGTTATTTGCGCACTATTAGCTATGACTAATGGTAAATCAAGGGTGTAGCAGCTGATACAGGAGCCATTACAGAAACCTGAGAGGATGACAGCTTAGGCCTATTATTAATTCAGATATTTCCTATCAGGCATAAAGTAATGGAAGTTGAGGATGGTAATTTTTTTTAAACTGAAAAGACTTCTCAATCTTATGGTATGCTCCAGTGATTAAGTGTGTTCACAGACAGGGAAGGAAGTAACTTTTTAGTACGCTAGTTACGATTGAGTTGCCTGGGAAGTGTGTTTCCTTTTTTTCTCTACCATGAGTATCATATTACCATAGGAATCTATAACTATTCCCTAGTCTGTATGAGTGCAGTTGGATTTTGAAACAAGTGCATAGATCTCATTTTGTAGGCATTTTGTTTTTTCTTTAATTATGTTCTCTTCCTTGTTCATTTAGAGTGTTCTCTTTCTTCTTCAGGTGAATGTTTCTGCCAATAAAGATGACGAATGGTTAGGTTGTGGGGATAAGAAGTGATTCATGAAGCCCTTTACTAGACCTGTGATGCTATTTTAAAATGGCACAAGTGGAGGTGGCAAAGCAGATACTTGGTTTGGATTCTTCTGAAAAGCAGCTTCCCATAAACTAGGGGAGTATCAGTAATCCACAGCTCAGATACCATTGCTTCAAAAGTAATTCTGTCCTGTACCAATAGATAAAATACACAAAAAAAAGGAGCACAGGAGGCAAGCAGGGAGAACTTTTAGCTGGTTGAATGAAATGAAGCACTAGGGTAGAGGAATTGGGCTACAATGGGGCAGAGGTAGAGAGCAGGGGAAAAGCAAGTCTCAGCAAGTTTATTACCAGGACTAGTTTGGCTATAAGTGTCCTTCACGCTGCTCCTGTCATGGAAAGTGAGACATTCTTTTTGTTTCCTTTTGTTTGGTTTGCTGTTTTCAGATAAGCCATGTAAAAATACAACAGTGTGAAAAGATCACACTTCAATCATTTGAGAATGCTAAATCTTCCTTCATACCCGGACTAATTGTTCTAATCTTCAATTTAAATTCAGGTTCTGAATTTCACATATAACAACATTTTGATCCTTTAGTTGTTTTGAAACACTGAAGCAGATAATCTCTGAAAGCGTGGAAGCATAAGCATTTTTTTCTTTCTTTACAAGGGGTGAAAGAAGTCTAGAGAATCAATAAATAAAACGCTAACTGTCCTATATATTTTGACACATAAAATCTCTTTCTTATCCCTGGATGACCTAAAAGAAAGAAGTGGGATAAATCTGCATGGTGTGAAAAAAGAGATGTGAGATAAACAATAATGAAAAAGCAGGTTTGGTTTATATTCAAAGGTTCCCTGCCAATTTCAATTAACATAACTGCCAAATTTGCATTTATCATTTTTATAAGAAAAGTTGAAGCACAAAAGAAAAAAAAAAATATTTCTAAGGGTTTGTTCTTCCTTTATCACTAGGAAAAATGTCAATAAAAGATATCTGTGAGAATAATTATAAAAAAATCCAACTCTGTCTCCTACATAGCAGGAAAGACAGACATCTACTATTCATTTTACTTACCCCCTTTTCCAGTGCTCTGTGTTCAGCAGCAGCACTTTTCATAGAATCATAGAATCATCGAGGTTGGAAAAGACCTCTAAGATCATCAAGTCCAACCATCAATCTAAAACCACCAAACCTGCTAGACCATATTGCGAAGGGCTAAATCTACACGTTTTTTTGAAAACCTCTAAGGACGGTGACTCCACCACTTCCCTGGGCAACCCATTCCAATACTTAAGCACTCTTTCAGTAAAGAAATTTTTCCTAATGCCCAATATAAACCTTCCCTGCCGCAGCTTGAAGCCATTTCCTCGCGTCCTATCACTGACTACTTGGGAGAAGAGACTAATACCCACCTCACTACACCCTCCTTTCAGGTAGTTGCAGAGGGTGATAAGGTCTCCCCTCAGCCTCCTCTTCTGCAAGCTAAACAA
>KL270988.1:33016-43163 GCA_000699545.1 Podiceps cristatus
CCCCCCAGCCGCGCCTCATAAGACTTATTCTCCAGACCCTTTCCCAGCTTCGTTGCCCATCTCTGGACACACTCCAGCAACTCAATGTCCCTCCTATAGTGAGGGGCCCATAACTGAACACAGTATTCGAGCTGCAGCCTCACCAGTGCCGAGTACAGGGGGATGATCACTTACTTCCCTCATCCTGCTGGCCACACTATTTCTGATACAGGCCAGGATGCCATTGGCCTTCTTGGCCACCTGGGCACACTGCTGGATCATGTTCAGCCAGCTGTCAATCAATACTCCCATGTCCTTTTCTGATTGGCAACTTTCTAGCCACTCCTCCCCAAGCCTGTAACTTTGCCTGGGGTTGTTGAGTCCAAAATGCAGGACCTTACACTTGGTCTTATTAAATCTCATACAGTTGATCTCGACCCATCGATCCAGCCTGTCCAGGTCCCTTTGCAGAGCTTTCTTGCTCTCAAGCAGATCAATACACCCACCCAATTTGTTGTCATCTGCAAACTTACTGAGAGTGTACTCGATCCCCTTGGGCAGATCATTAATAAAGATATTAAACAAGACTGGCCCCAGTACTGAGCCCTGGGGGACACCGCTTGTGACCTGGCCACCAGATGGATTTTACTCCATTCACTACAACTCTCTGTGCTCAGCCATCCAGCCAGTTTTTGATCCAACTAAGAGTATACCTGTCTAAGCCACTGGCTGTCAGCTTCTTTAAGAGAATGCTGTGGGAGATGGTGTCAAAGGCTTTACCAAAGTCCAGGTAGATGACATCCACAGCCTTCCCCTAATCCACTAGGTGTGTCACCTGGTCACAGAATGATATCAGGTTGGTCAAGCAAGACCTGCCTTTCATGAACCAATGCTGGCTGGGCCTGAACCCCTGGTTGTCCTGCAGCAGCCATATAAGAACACTCAAGATAAACCACTACATAATCTTCCCCAGGATGGAGGTCCGGCTGACAGGCCTGTAGTTCCCTGGATCTTCCTTAAGGCCTTTCTTGTAGATGGGCGTCACACTGGCAAGCCTCCAGTCATCTGGGACCTCCCCTGTTAACCCGGACTGCTTGTAAATGATAGAGAGTGGCTTGGTAAGCTCTTGCACCAGCTCCCTCAGCACTCCACTTGGCCCCATAGACCTGTAAGTGTCTAGATGACATATCCAGATGAGGCTGTAAACTGCATCCTCCTGAATTATGGGGGGTTCATTCTGCTCTCCGTCTCCATCTTCCAGCTCAGGGGGCTGGACATCCTGAGGGTAACTGGTCTGGCTGCTAAAGACTAAAGCAAAAAGGGCATTAAGTACCTTAGCCTTTTCCTCATCCTTGATGGCCATGTTCCCCTCCACATCCAATAAAGGATGGAGGTTCTCCTTCACTCTCTTTTTGTTATTAATGTATTTGTAAAAGCATTTCTTGTTGTCTCTCACGACCATGGTGCGGTTGAGTTCAAGCTGTGATTTTGCCTTTCTGATTTTCTCATGGCATGACCTTACAAGATCCCTATTTGAGTTGTCCGCCCCTCCTTCCATAAGGAGTGAACTCTCCTTTTTTCCCTCAGTCCCAGCAAAAGCTCCCTGCTCAGCTAGGTCGGTCATCTTCCCCGCCTGTTTGTGTTACGGCACTCGGGGACAGCCTGCTCATGTACCATTAAGACTTCCTTCTTGAAGAATGTCCAGCCTTCCTGGATCCCTTTGCCCTTGAGGACTGTCTCCCAAGGGACTCTCTCAACCACTGTCCTGAACAGGCTAAAGTCTGCCCTCCGGAAGTCCATGGTGGTGGTTTTACAAACCCCTTCCTTACTTCACCAAGACTTGAAAACTCTGTCTTTTCCTCATGCCTTCCTCCTCTTTGCTTTTTGGTACATTTAAATATTAAGTTTAAATATCTGGTCTGAATTTCATCTCGACATTAGACTGTAGCCTGCTCTCATGTAATTATATATCTCCATTTTATTACATCTTGTCCAATCTTCTCTTTTAAGTGGCCCCTGCACCTTACAGATGCTCCTAGAAAATCCCTTCTAGAAAGTCCTTCACTTAGTTTTACAGCTTATAATGAGAGGTAGCACTGATTCTGCCTGCCCAATAACTTACATTACTCAGGACTTTCTCTATTCTAGACAATGCTTTTTTTTTTTTTTATTCTTTTTCCACAAGTGTCTGAGATTTACAATATACCTTTTGCTCAGATCAGTTAGAAAAGATATCCTTTCCTAAAATCTTAACAATTTAGTCCACTTGCTAATGCAAACTATACCATTAGGGGATGGATTGTGCTAATATACCTTTTGTGAGTTTAGCAAACAAAACAAATTATGCTAACAAAAAGACATGTAATCTGCCATGATTCCTTTTTGTCATGGGAGATAGCAGGAGGGTTTCCTGTAATGTGTTTAAAAAAGAAAAGCATACCGCTTGCTGACATAGTAAGATTTCATCAAAATAATGAGTGTAAGCTGGTTATCTGCTTCAAAAAAACATGAATCCGCATATTCACATGCTGAACAGAAGAGCTAAGGAGATCATGAGAAAAGAGCCTAGATAGGCTAATAGGCTACATCTATAGTGAGAAAGATGAAAAGTTCCTGTTTTGTTTACCCTTGAGAACAAAAAAGGCTGAGAGGAGACACTTTGCTCAATCTGGACCACTGTTAAGTGAAGAGAGGAAAACGACTATTTACGCTGACTGACAATGCTAGCATTCAGGGAATGGGGCATACAGTAGCTCTGCTGTTGAATAATATTATCATATCCAAATTGTAACACAGCTAGCAGCAATCGAGCAAAGAAGGTAAAGAGAAAAGTGAATGGATTGTTGTATTGATTTCTGCATTCCTCTTGAAGGCAAAGTAGGTGATTTCTCCTTTTAGAAAAAGGAAGGGAAAAGTTTGGGGGAAGCAATATATCAAAAGACTTTTTTATAGACTAAACTTCAAAGACTTATGGAGCCACTCAGAATTCACTGATAAGAAAACAATTTCCACTGATTTGAGTCTGCTTTGGGAAAGTTTTACACATTGAACTTCTTAAAACTTTCCCAAGCTAGAGTTCAGCAATTAAAAGAAAATGAGTACTGGCACATACTTGGTGCCATAGCAGAATGGCAGTATGACATGCCAAAACTTCAAGTACATACACTGCAGCCTTTCGCAATTATCATTGAAGAAGAATCCTTCATCAGATCTCCTGCATTTTTGTTCTGACCGCTATTTGGCATACCCAAGAAGACTTGGAGCAGCTGGAAATGAAGTCAAGTTTTGTGGACCAGCACTTAAATTAAATGCTTGGTGGTTAATGTGCTCAGTGTCCACTCGCAGAGCCATTCTGGCCCATATATTGCAAATGTGGTATTTCTATGATATCTGACATCATTATAGGATTCAGGTTTAAGTTCAGCTAGTGGACTTTTGCCACTAGCTGAATGTGCTAGTGGCAAAATTTAAGGATTTTAGGATTTTTAGACTGGTCTTTAAAAGTCTAAGAAATGTCAGAACAAGTCAGCTCCATATTTTAATCTCTTACTGGTATACAAAGAAATCTGAATTTCATTCTATGGCTACCTTTTTAATCTGAAGAATTTGCCTATTTTAAAACAAGAATGATGCATTATTTCTTCATTTAAGGAAGAAACAAATCCAAAAACCCTAATGTCCACAGGTGTCCTCTTCTGAAAATTTCTATAGGTGGTAGCAGCAGGCAGACAGAAAACATAACACATTTTGATATAGATTTGTGATTTCTGCTACTGAAAGATGGCGTAGTAGTGCCAAGCATGATCTCATCTTTTTTGTCATGATCGCCATTACTGATATTTTAAAAATCCTCAGTGTCTGAAGTGAAGAAGGTATGCTCATGAATATACTAAAAATAAAAGCATTAATCCTGTATGAACTTTCCCTGTAAGAATCATAATGGAGAAGAATAGAGATCTTTCTCACTTACCAGTCTGAAACACCTGAACAATGAATGTCTCGTCACAATATCTAATACAACTTTGTTTAAAATACCACCCTTTCTATTTTATGTTTCATGCTGCATCACTCTTAACAGACCATTAAGTCATGCCAGGTTGCTTTATGTCATGAAAGCTTCCCAGAGCAGAGTGAAATGCATCATACAGTCACATTGCACTTAAATGTGAATAGACTGTATTTAATTAATATGAAATTGGGAAAATTCATGGCAGATCTCTTATGTGTTTCTCTCTTCTTCAGCATGGTAGGGAAGTGACATTTTTGTAACTTGGTTGGTGTCCCTTTACTTCCTTAGTTAATTCTAAATACTTAATTTCTGTCCAGGTGGCAAAAGTATCTAGCAATTTGCTGCATGTCCTTTTTTCTGGGAAGGTGAGTCATAGCATATGACAACAAATTAAGTAAACCTGACGTACTGTAAGGCAACTGAAATGCAAACAACTGTATTTTCACTAGGGTGTAGTTGAAATTAATTGAAAACTGAGTGCTCTGTCATCTGAATGACTTTTTGGATGATTAATAAGAAGGTACCTGAAACATCAGACAGATCTTCATAGATCTTCTATTTGAACTTTAGGTCCTCTGTCTCAAAGCAGCATAGCAACAGCTTTTGAAAAGAGGGTCAGTGTTACTTTCAGTGGGACTATATGAAACTTCTGTGCTCCTTCCAATTTTTGTCCTTCTTTTAGCAGCTATTCTCCTACTCAGCTCCCGAAGAAATACAGCCGAATGCAAAAGTGAGAAAATACTAACTTGTTCATCTGGAAAATCCATCTAATGAGTGAAATAACGATAGAAATGGTCTAAATAGGGATAAATATCTTGCTTCCTAAACCCATCTGTTGTAAATCCTGTCAGAAATCTTTTCAAAAGGTTATAAATAAGAGAACATCTATTTTAGAAATGGACAACACATTTATTCCTAGCAGCAAATCCAAACATGATGAGTAATCTGGCATAGAGCCGTTAAATTCACCAGCTGCCATCCACCTCAGGCAGAAGCATACCTCATTTTTATGTAGTATATACCATATGGTAATAACTGCTTGAACCAAACATGGTCATTGGTAATCCCACTCCTGAATTTTCCACTCAAGCTGAAATTTAAATAAAAGCATCACAACTAACAGAATATAAATATTTGAACAAGCAAAAACTGAATAGAGAATTATTCCATTTGCAACAAGAATTGCAATCCTGGAACATTAAAAATACATTTCTTTATTCTTCAGTGACAAGTCATTGAAAGAAAATGGTTTCGTCTTGTTTAAAACACAATAAAGACAAAACATGTCTACTTTGAATTGGAGGTAGTGATGAAAGGCAGAGGTACGTAAATAATCCTCAGGTGTCACAAAAGAATATAAAGTTTTGAACTGTTTCCCTGAAGTTTAATATGTACATAAATATATACATATACTTCTGTTAAAATGTCACCCTCCTAGAGAGCTGTGAGCTTAATAACATAAAGTAGTGTTTGCTTTAGCTTCCTTTCTGTAAGGTGACGTATTTTTGCTCTGCATTCCAGTGAACTTCCTGAACAAAAAATGTTACAAGATTTGACTCACCATTCTTGTGAAATTACAATTTTAATAGACGATCACTTGAGCTTCTTGGTAGGAAACTGGTGGTAGAGAGGGAAGTTACTTTGTTTTGCCTTAGTGGGCTTTAATTTTTTTAAAAAAAAAGGTTAGGTAGCCACCTGCTTTGCCTACTCTTGAATGAAAGGGAGATATGAACTGTAGAAATCAGTTTCATTTCAGGTCCTTAAGCAACAACCAATAAAGGTATGCACTGTCATAAGGAGAGTATTGCCTTTTCTACAGGTACAGGCTCAGATCAAAGTGATCTAAAGAAACTGATCTGCTTATACACAGCAATCACTACATACACGCTTGTATGGGAGTTCTATATGTTAAATACCTTTAGGGGTTGGACTTATTTACTTAACAATCTTTTCACAATTTCACCAAGATAATCAGTACATTAATTAATTTGATAAAGACCATATGCCCATATAATAATTATTTTAAGGTCCACCATTCTAATTTATGTTTTCTGAATAGATCATGTAAAAGAAGAATTTTCTTTGTACCAGATGTTCACTTGTAACAAAATAAAATAGCATAGGCAGAGAATATGCCAATTTGACCACAGCATGGTCACACGAGGGGATCATGTACTTGGACATGAAAAGACTTCAGAGCAAAAGCTTCTGCATAAGCTTTGGAGATGGAATCATGGATGACTTAATGGCCTGAAAAGTCTTAAAAAAGAATCATTTTCTTGTGAATCTCCAGTCTTATTTTACGTGGCTTTCACAGGGCCTGAAACAGTCTCTAGCTTGTTATTGTTTTTCTTGCCTTACTTTTAAGAGTGAGCAGTGAGAAAAATATCTAGAAGTAAAATACTCTTAATCTTGTAGCATTTTCCTGGTGAAGGAAGGAACCATAACACACACACATACACCCCCAATATGAGAGATTTACATAGTAAATTCATACTACATTTTCTAAGCAAAAGAAAATTTTCTTACAAGTTTACTCCAATTTTACACTGTCACAACTGCTGGGAATTAATTTCTTGAGAAATAGCGTAATGCCAACATAATACAGTAGTGACTGGGATTTAAAGCTTGCTATCAAAATCCCAAATTGAGAACAGTGAATCTCCATTCTGCCCAGGGAAATCTCCAGGTGCGGATAAGCCATGCCATGATGCAGAGGTATTTGGCTTGGCTCTATGTATGCTAGTTCAAGCAAGCTAATAAGCACGGGATCATCTTAGTTCTGGAAACAGAAGCCTAACCTGGATTTTATCTTTAAATTATTTCAACCTTTCTTCCTCCAAACTTGTAACCGTGAAGACCTGAGACAAGTTCAAACTCACAAACTTTAGTCAAACACATAGCTAACAAAACTTTTGACTAATTGTACAAACCTCTCAGCAATCTCCATAAATGTCAGTACCAACCTTTTAAACTAATCCAAAAAAATCAGAGTAACTATATTATTATTCTAAAAGATATATCTAAACACAAACTACAAAAATCAGAGGAGCAGTGCAACTGGTTAAATTATTTAGAAACCCATACAGGCACAGAGTAAACATCCGTGAAAGAAAATAATATATTCAGGATATTTCTGAACACCAAAAGTGAACTTCAGCTACTGACAGTTGCAAGTTTTGCATTATGCTCTGTTAGATTTTTATGAATTTTCAGAAGTAATTTCAAAGGCATAGGGAAAAAAAATCAAATTTTCAGTGTGGCAATTAAAAATCCAGAGATTGTCTTCCTCTGGATTTGTTATTCAAAACAGTCTGCATCCTATACAGTGCATTCCAAAATGCACTCCCAGACAACCCAAGGGTAAGAGTCAATGATGAACTTTCTTAACAAGCACGGAAATCTACTCCATCCCCTCTTCAATTTCAGGACTACTTCATTTCAAAGCTCTTTGAAAGATACAAGAAAGACAGGACATGCAAAGCCTGTGCTTTTACTGCTATGCAATAAAAGCATAATGAGCTGATCATTTAGGGCCTGGTAGAAGCTCACCGAAGTCAATACAATCCTTTCTGTTGATTTCAATGGCTTTTATACCAGGCCCTTAAACAGACTGTTAAAAACATCTGAATGAGTGATTTTTGGTTCAGTGTCACCACTCCCACCCTGTTTCACTGATTGGTATTTGTTGGTGATTTGGCAAATGCATTTATACATGACACAGCAGAAAATACAAAGTTCAGAAATAGCACTTTGTCAATCAAAATCACTTGCCTATTGTAAGACAGTTAAAACTATTAAGCACCGGCTGCTAATTTCAGCCAGTTAAATGCTGTTGCAAATGAAAGATGAAGCATTGCATGAAGCCATGCTAAAATGGATAGAAGGATGGTTACTTACCAACGGGGCGAGCTGTTGACATTACAATGGTGTAGTGAGAACATAAAAAAGAAATTAAAAAAAGAAAAGAATATCTGTCAGAATGCATGACGTGTAATGTTACCTTCCACTATGGATACTACCATGATTGCTAACCCCTCAAATGACAGCCTAAGTAAAATGTTTACTGTTGTTACTGTTTAGTCACGTGCCACTATTATCACATTTACTTGAGCATAGCATCCAAACAAGCTGACTGGAACCATTCTCTGAGAAACATTTTTATTATCTTCGCATGCCATCATCAAGTATCATTATTAATGCCTGATAAAAGAAAAATTGCATTGCATTAGCACAAACTTTTAGATCCCGATGAACACATCAGTTTAAGCTGCAGGCTGCCAAATGTCATGCCAGAGATGCAAGGCGTTTGCTTTCTGAGTCAAATATCAATTGAATTTTAAGCATGACTAGTCAGTACAGAAGTAAGGGATACAGAAAGCCCAAGACGGTTTTTCTCATTCAATAACAGGCATGAAAGCTTATAGCACACTGCTTTTTCCTCACTGACACTGCTGATGAAAATATAACAAATAGGCTGAAATGGCCACAGGGATTTCAACCCAGAACCTCCCAAATTACTACTTCCTAAAAAAAAAATTGCTGCTAAATGATAGACAGTTTAATACCATTTCAGGTTGATATCAGGATTGAAAGCTGCTGCTGCAACAAGTGATTTCTTGATTATAGCAACAGCCCTTCATTGCACTTGTGCTGAGGAAGAGGGCTGTCAGTCCCCCTGTTAATAAAATATAGACATCCCCTTTCAGAAGAGCTGAAAAGTTGGACGTAAAATTGGCTCCAGGTTGCATCTGTGTAGGCAAAATTTCCCTTATTTTAGCAGCAGCAGTAGTTACACATTTCTGAGCAATAGCATGATGTTTTTTTTATTTTATTTTTTTTTTTTTAAGAAGTTAACCAGCTCTATATCCTTATGTGGAGGCTAGGGTCAAATGTCAGATATGCAGATTCAGAGGTAACACAGCATGCAAGGACCTTCTTGGTTCTCAGCCTTTCTATGGCTTTATCCTTACTTTGGCATACCCACTTCATTTAACTATTTCAAGCCTGCTGCCCTTTCTCACCTATCACCTATTTGAAGACTTTCTGGCTTCTAATATTATGGACATATTCCTTCTTCTGCAGAGAGACAGAAATAAGAGTGATATGCATCTTTCCAAGAGAGGGCATGAAGACTGAGTCACAGAATTCAAATTGTTATTGTTTGTGACAGTGTAACACGAACTCCCTGACTGCATCCTCATCCCCTGCTTTGAGAAGATGGAGCCACGAATGAGGGAGCTGAGGATTATCCTGCTGTTGCCAGGTCTGCAGCTGTAACTATGCGACACCTGTAAGGACCAAGGCACCCTCAAAGTCAGTTTTGAAATGCTATGTGGTTTTGCTTCTCTACATGAGAAGTGGTTATGGTAAAAGTGGTTTCAGACAAAACTGGCAAAACTTTAAGAATTCAGAATTAAGGCTTGCTTTCATTAAAAAGACCATTGTTCATGGTCCCTTTAAAGTCAGTGTGAGTTTGCCCAGTCCTTTGTTTTCAGAAAATTCAGAGTAGTAGTCTTCTCCATTGAATTTCTCATCTTTTCTCATCTTCTGTCATATCCTGAACATTTAATATGCTTATAATGTCATGGCTTCCTTTGTGTCAGGATAAACACTATGTATTTGACTGTAAATGACAAACCCAGGGGGTGAAAATACCCATGATAATGAAAACCTGCTTTTACTGTATGAAAACAGATTACATTATATATTTCCTCTGTTTGGGTTTTTTTTTTTTTCACCTTAATTTCATCAGGTTCAGGCTTCAGTGATTTCAAAGGGTTTTTTGCTTGGTTCTAGCCATTGTTTATATTACAAGTCTGGGTAGCAAATCTGAAAGGTCTGCTCCAGTAATATATACAGTGGACACAGTTCTAGGAATGTTTAAAGGCTATCAAATTGGTTGCCAGATTTATTGGATACCATGATTCTGCCTCTGACAAAGGAACAGAGTGAGAGTATTTCTAGGAGTTTGCTGCAGTGACTCTTTTTCTGACATTACAAGCATGTAGCATGTAAATTTATTTCTTCAGCTTAAAATGAGAAAAGCTGCATTATCACTTATTGTCTAAAGTGAACATTGAGGTAATATTTTAGCAGATGGATTATCACAATACTCTCTTTTCTTTGTTACATTCTAACATCTCTTCCCCCCCCCCC
>KL270988.1:49740-87552 GCA_000699545.1 Podiceps cristatus
AGAGAGCATGAGTGTATATATTTGTGCACACTGGTCTCAAACTACTCTGCTGTATCCCTGAAATCAAGGCTGTTTGCTGCTGGATGGCTCTAAGATGCTGCTCACAGCTATGATAAATTGAGCTACCAGGGAGCTACCCCCAAGGTGCTGACAGGACGGCTGCCACTCACATCTACATGTCCAGATTCCCATTTATTCTTTAGCTATGCCATTCATGCCAGAGAAACGCATAAAGCAATGTGACATTACCTTGAATTTCTTTGTGCAAGGCATATAGGTAAGCAGTCACATAAAATGGTTCACTGGCCTTATTCCAACAAACCAGACAGAGACCTTGTGTAAATCCAGGCCTGGAGCTTGGTGTCCCTGCCTGTGGCAGGGGGGTTGGAACTCTATGATCCTTGGGGTCTCTTCCAACCCAGACCATTCTATGATTCTATATGATAAGTGATAAAGGTTAGTACTCTCTATTTGGGTTTTCTTAAAATATATTGACAGCAGGTTCTGCTTTAGTCCAAAATCTTTTATGGGTTGCGATCAACAGATTATTTGTAATTTCTTACAGTGGACACTCAATTGCAATAATATAAACCAAAACCCCACACTGCAATGTGCCTTAAACCAAGGCATTCAATAAAATTGCCTAAATCTCAAAAAAAAGATGTATACAGTAGTTACAGTCATTGGGCCAACACTGTGAAACCATACCTATGTCCAAAGAAAGGGTGTTTTCCAGCTTCTCTGGAAGTATTACACTATTCAGTACTACTTTTACATGTAAACATACCTATGTGACTGCACATAACTCGTCTCTCACAAAATCATGCACTCAGGAGAGAACCAAGAAAGAAAAATAAGTCTGCTTTTTTATTCTCTTTGAAATAATTTGGAAACAAACAGAAATTAAGAACAAAACATATGTTTGGGAATCAGTGACTCAGTAAACTCTAAACTGATGCAGGCTCCATCTTTTACATCTATATCTCTGTTTGCACAGAGAAGTACTCATAGGGAATTACCACATGATAATTACCCAAAATGGGCTTCTGATTTGATTTTAGTTCCAGACAGAGCTCCACATTTCAAAAAACTGGGACGTCGGTGGGAGTATGAGCTAAGAAAACATGTAATGACTTGGCATGGAGACCTATCCTTCCATCATTAGAAGTAGTCCTTTCCCTCGTAGATGAGACACATTTGTCAGGCATTTGGGGAGTTTTGTGTTATTAATGTCTTGAATTCATCCATCGGAAAATCACCTTGATTCCCAGGGTTACCTGCTCAGCATATGCCACTGAAAATAATGTTTGGACTGGTTTTGTCTACGTCTGGTTTTCAAAAATTGAAATGATACTGCAAGAACTGGAATACAGTAAGAAGATCTGAGCCCAGACTGACATCTTGCACTCACTAAATATGGCTTGATGTATTTGTGTTAAAAAACATGAGCACACAGATTATGAGTAGTTTGAAATAAACAGAATTTGTATTGCCCTGTCTATTATTATTTGCCTTAAGCGTGATGAATGATTATGATAAACTTGTCAGAGAACTAACTGAAATATTTTCTAATCTGTATTTCAAATAGGTAACCAACCTTGAAGTGGTAATTAAAGATGAAGTCATGTTAATGTTTTGATGAAAGTGCCTTCAACATTACAGTTGAGACAGAAGTCATATTATTAAAAAGTACATTTTGCTAATGTTAAGTAATTCTTAACATAGGATTTACCAATAGGAACTGGAAAGTAGAAACTTTAACTTTGCAGTGTTTCTACTGACAGTTTTTGTTTGTTTTTAACTGAGATGACAACTTTTGTATCCCAGGCAGAGGCAGAATGTGTTAAAGCAGAAGAAATCCCTGCAGGCCATCCATTCCAGTGGCATCAATGGTGCTGTGGCTGGAGCTATTGAATCTTGAACATAACTACCAGCTTCCCTCTCCCTGCTTTCCTGACGGTTTCACAGAAAAAAAAAAAAAATGCTATCTTTACTTTTTTATTCTATAATTTTAATAGTCAATAAACTGATAATAGGGAACTTAAACTGTTAGACATCTTTATACTTTTCAAGAAAGCAAGCTACCTCAACATTTTGAAACTTATAAATACAATAAACACAAAAACTATGTGATCACAAACCTTTTACTTAGTATACTCCGCTTTTCTGGTACTAAAGAAAGAATCAAGCACTAGAATGAGTATTTTGAGCAAAATTCTACATTAAGTTTTCTTGGATCTCATTCCTACAAGTCTTCTGAGTGGAAAATTCAGAGAAAACCATGTTTGAGGCAATTACTACTGGCATTAAATTTTGTTTCAGAACTCTGCTAGTGACTTCATTAATTCTCTGAAAATTAACAATTTTAGGATACTAAATTAGAGAGAATGAAAAAACATTCTCTTAAGACAATCCTATTTGAAGCGCAGTGCCATTGATCACTTCATAGATCACCAATCATTCACATAGCACAAAGAGAAAACATGTAGGCAGGACAGCTAGCTGACACAGTTCCTTTATGGCTGCTGTCCGTGGAGTTGTAAAGCTGTTTTCCCAACCTTGACCCTTATGTAAGCAACTGGAGACTGTTTTCATGCATCTGCAGACTGCCTGAAACAATAGCTCTTCTTCAGCTCTGCGGTGAGAACTGACACTTAACAAGAAGCCAATTTAAATGTCAATGTTATTAACTCTTTCTCTGCTGATCAGTCTAGCAGAGCCACACATCTAACACTTTTGCTCACAGCATTTAATATTTCACACAAACTGAACAGCAGATAACTACTGGGTTAGACTATAGACCTCTGGGGTAACTGTGGGATGATGCATTTATGGGACTTTATTCAATGACATGCCTTGAGGGATTTAAAATGTCAGAAAATACTCAAATTTACACTTTCATCTGGCCACATATTCCTCAGAAAAATGTAAGGAATATTCTTCCACTTATGGGACAGGAAGAGATTGCAGATGGGCAAAATATCACTCAGAGAAGAGGGATACTCAACCAAAAGAACAACAGGGGGAGGTATCCCGCCAGCACTGGGGTACATCATCTTGATGCTATATGCACAAAAATAAACAAATCCCTGCCTCCCTTTTACCCCTCATCACCTCTCTATCTCTAACTGATATCTCTGGCTTTACAGAAGTTTCCTCAAATGACTCAACATAACAGCTGAAAAGATGCTTACATTGCACCCTGCCGAACTCTGCCTGTGTTCAGTGCGCAAGCTGCACTGCAGCTTGCCCTGTGCCAGCCATGGGCTGTGTTCAACCCAAGCCAGCAACTTCCTCTGCAAACCGCCTCCACTCCCTCCAGATGTATGTAAGAATACAAATAGCATATTAAACCTCTTTCTTTCACTGTCTCCCTTGGACAAGCTATCAAGAACATCCAATCCTCTCCCCTATGCTCCTCATAAAGGGACTTAATCTCTCCTTGATGCTTTAGCCTGGGAAACAAAAGATGGGCATGCAAATCATACTGGATCTAACCAGAGGTGATGAAGAGTACACGTGATACAGCTGATATAAAAAACATCCCTTTTCCCTGACCCTTTATTTAAAACCATTAATTGTTATTAATTGCAACAGAAATTTGCTGATGTAACCAAAGATTATATCCATTACACTACTAAAACACATTCTTTATTCTAATTAATTTTCAATACACATTAGACTGCATTTTGTTACATTCTGCACAGAGATTAACTCAACCAAAGCACACGGCGCTGTAGTGTTATTAACTCATATTTCATTGAAAGGTCATTCCCCCCTTGGTTGTATCTAGAGGAGGCTGTAGTTAAATACCTCACTATCCCATCCACAGAATATAAATAGAATTATGTAGCACTGTGTTTATTCTTAAAAATGACTGTCTCTCTGGCTTATAGGCCTTATCCTGTGATCACAGAGAAATACAAATGTAGAATATCTCTGGCTTTCAGGCCTTTTCTGGATTTCCTCTTAAAAAAATCTAACTTCTGAGTTTATTGGGGTAAGGTTTGTTATCAGTTGCATTCAAATCTATTTCAAAGATTTACATCTGGAAGACAGTAAGATATTTTTAGAATTTCATCATTTACCCTTAGTTTTGAGCTCACAAGAAGCCATGGAGGAAAGCATAGAAATTATAGCACTTACTGAAAATGCACACCTATCAGAAGTGTGACAGACAATATTTCTGCCCAGGCTATGTGTATGCAACTACTTTTCAGACACAAAGAGGCCAGTTTAAAAACATATCAAGAATAACACCTACACAGACTTTTGTTGTTGGAGCTAAGGCATATCTTATTCTAAGTTAAGTCTATGCATGAAAAATGCCTTTTCCCAAATAATTTTCAATCTTTAGTAAACTTTAGTAAATAAGAAAGCTTACTGTGCTTTTTATGATTTTCACTACTGTGTGTCACTGCTCCATTTCATTTAATAACCTACAATCTCTTAACACTTAGCAGCATACTTTGTGTAAACTACACACCATTTTCGTTCTGAAGCATCACACTTGGTTTTTCTGCCTACACTCCCATTGTGTGGGTGGCACGTAAAACAAATACCTCTTCCTGCTGGTTCAGTTGCCACTTTTCATCTCTAGTACAATACTCATCTAATCAGACAGTGCCTGTAACTGCAACTTACAAGAGCAGGTTGTAATTTCATTAAAGATGTATTTACTGAGCTAAACCAGCTGTTCTGGGCTGGAATGCAAAAAAAGGCCCATGTGATTGCTACTCAGTCATTTTTAAGGCAACTGAAAAATAAATTTGCTGAGCTAACCTCACTCTCCCAAAGAGTTGGCACTGCTAGCTTCTTCTGTGTAAAAGGTTTAAACAGTTATTATAGTGTGCCATAAATTTTAACTTGTAATTGAAAATCTCTTTACTTCCTTAAAAAAAAAAAAAAAAAAAAAGTCTGTATTACTTGCTATGTAATTACTGACTATGCAGCTGCTCTCTTCGGCTTTGCTAGAAAATTTGAAGACATGAAACACTGTACAAACCTTATTCAAATTTTATTAAATTGCTAGTCATAGATATGCCACTCATACTGGAGACTCTCAAATAATATTGCTTTCTTCCTGTTACCAGGACTAAAAAGCAGATGAATCAAAAGCTGATCCAGGCCATATTGAGTTCTTCACCACAGAGGAGACCACCAGCTCCTTAGCAGGAAAGTATAATCTCTATTTCTGCCAAGCAGACTTCAAAGTGAAAGCTACCTGAACACATGGTGGGAAAAGGATTTCAATATATAAAGACAATTTTTATTTCATTTTCAGTAGGTCCTGGTCATTATACATGGCCACATTTGTCTGAGTCTCTTGAGTACATTTTTTTTCTGCCATTTCCTTGTGTCACTTACAATGAAAAGAAACTCTGTTCATGAAATAGTGAACCTAATATTTCAACCAAAGTCATAGGAGTGGTGACCCCACAATATCCTGTTCACCTCCAGTAGTTTGACAGGAGTCATACTTGATTAACTATTCCCTAGTCTTTGTGTACTGTGGAAGCTATGGTGTGGTGCTGAATTTTTAGAGCAATTAAAATAAAATATACACCATGCACCTTTACCCTTGGCTCGCAATGCATTTCAGTCTTGGGTCACTGATTTGAAATGGCCAGCTTCTGGAAAAAAGCTTTACACAACACAGACTTCACACTATACTTTGTTTCTCCCTGTTGATGCAGAATCAACATTTTTAATAGCTGGTGCAGAATCAACATTTTTAATAGCAAGTTATTCATTTGTTGGGATTGGTTTAGGCTCTAAAAAGAATTTTCAAGTCTGACGAATTTAAGTAGTTCAATATCACAACAATCTAAAAGGACTATGAAAACAGTTGTCATACGTAAGTCATAACACTGGTTCCACCTGGTCCTTCTTACTGCTTTCTTAAATTCCCACCCAGCCATACACAGAAGACCTCCCCGATATATATCACAGTCTTTGAAATCTCAAGGCAGGTCTACACGATATTGGACAAGTAACTTCAACTGCTAGTGTGATCGATTTTTCTTAGGCATTTTGAAAACTTCCACTATAAGAACCACTTCAAGGTTTTAAATTCAAAATACAGACTATCATAGTCGGTTTAAATCATCAATTCAAAATAGCTGAAATTTGGAATGAAGCCTTGCACACTCACAATAAACTTCTGTCCACCTGCTCTCAGTTTTAAAGCATGGTTAATCACAAAATTCTGGGCAATCACATAGAGAATTCAACAAAATGGCCAAATGAGTTTTTTTTTCAAATAGTCATATTTTCAAACCCGAAAATTTCTTAGAAGTTGGGGTTTTTTTCTCATTCAGTCCAATTGAAACTGGAGATGCTTACAGTTCGGCAGGGACCTTTATAATTAAAACTGTAACAGCCTGAAATTATTTTCCAATTATTACTCAACACACCAATCGGAGCAGCTATACTGTTTATATTTGTCACCAGAAATTACTATGATTACTTTTCTCTTTGCTTTCACATGTGTCACTAAAAAAGATAAAAGGAAGTAAGATCAAAAAACAGAGAAGGATTTCTGAAAGACTATGGACCCAGTATCACTGATGCTGGCATTCACCAGGAGAAAACTACAGAAACAAAATGCATTTAAAAATTCAGTTTAGCCCACTTTGCTATCACCGAACTAGACACTTTTGAAAGCTGAACTAACAATAGACACATTTAAAAATTTGCAGTAATTGTTGAAACAGGTACCTACTATAATTGTCTTGTAATCTAGGGGTGAAGCCAAAAGGAAAGTATTGAAAAAACAAAACCAGACAGATGTGCAAAGAACATTGTTAGCTGAAAAAACAGGAAATTGATATTGAAAGCTGTAAGACAAATAGCTGCACAGATCTGTTCAGAAGAAGGATTTATGCATGTAGGAAGAAAAACAAAGAGAGTTCCTTGAGGGTTTCATCTTTCACTGTAGATGTTAAAATGCTTAAAAAACAGGAGCTCAGAAGCTGAAGGTTAATTTCAATTTTACCTCAAAAAAGAAAAAAAAAATCTCCAACTTCATCAAGGAGGAAAAACTTAGAAATTCTCTTGTTATTTTATAAAACTGCTGTATTATCATTTTCCCATCCATCCATCCATCCATCCATCCATCCATCCATCCATCCAGACTATACCTGGGCAAGTTTCTTTGCTTGTATTAAAAAAACCAGAAAAACAGCTTTCTTTTAGATGTTCTGAGTTTATCTTTCTTGATTAAGCATCATGCAGCATGGTTTTGGAAATTTCCACTTCTTGGACAGTGAAGACTCTGCTCACATATCTTGCTATACAAATGATACATTTTAGAAAAGAAAATATACATTCCTGATCATCAGAGGTATTTGCTTTTGAAGTGTAGCTGTTGGTCTCTACTAGATGACCACAATCCATGTGGCTCAGGTGGTGGTAACCCACTACATGGGCACGGGCAGTGGCAGTCCTTTACCACCTGAGGTGGTCTCCAGCGTGAGATTCCGTGACCTTCGTCCTTCTTTACCCACCCCTCTGATGTTCTGGGAAGCAGATATAAATAAAGGCATACCCTCACTTTCTCTTTCGAGATGTGAAAATGCAGTTAATGCAATGTTACAAACAGCAGTTTAAAAACACTGCAAAACATTGTGAGTAGTTTCTGAGCCTGAAGTTGATTATTATCAGAATGTATCTGATGAACCTTCTCTTCTTTTAGTCAAAAGCCCAGTGAAAACTGTATCTGTTTCAAGTTATATTTCTTCTTCCTTAGAAATACATCATGAATGAACAGAAAAAATTACCTCAAAGCACATAGTACTATTTTTTTCACAGTAAGATATAAAAGAAAAAGAAGGAACGTAGTCATTAAAGAAACCCTAATAAAAGTGCAACATAATCAACGGCACTGTTGGTTTATCATCTATTAATTCTGCTTATGACACCTAGAAGTACACATGATTTAAAACAGAAGTAGCACAACAGTAAGAATAAATCATAGAAGGACAATGTATTTACCATGGACTACTCTACAACACATAGTTAAATAGCAATCAAAGAGAAAAATTCATCCTGCCATCCAAAAGTCTGCTCTTCAAAATAAATTTTTATGTAATACATGCATACATATCTATCAATATAATTGGCAAAAACATGTCATTTTAAAATTTGTTTTAAATTGCAAGGAAAGTAATGTTAAAATTTAAGTATTTATATATATACAAATACATATCTCTACTTATATAGAAATGTTTTTTCTAGATTATACATCACTACATTAATATATTTAACTGAAGAATTGTAAGACATCTTACAGAGTTGAGGATGTGGAATCTGAAACAGGTATTCTCCAATTTGAGTTTCCGGATTTTGTTAAAGATTTAGAAATTGAAAAACAAAAGATATTAACCCAAAACGCAAACATGACTGTGTGCAAACAAGTACTGTGTGCCTCCGAGGAATTTTGCCATCGGTTTTCACAAAAGTGTATGCGACAGTAAACGTCATATTTAGCAAGTGGATGAAGACTGACAGATAATAGTCTTACCACATTTTTCACCTTGTTAGGTTGAAGACGTAAAACGTGCTGTGATAAAAAAGCAGACAGCAACTTGTTTCAGTTAGGCCCAATCTAGTAGTGTACTCACAGTGCACCTAATATACACTGACACAAACTAGCCACAAACACCATCGCAGCTGCTCTTTTTTTTAAGATCATGATTGAAGGAGCAGAAATAACATTGGCAGCCAGCCTACTTAAGTCCAGTGTTTAAAGTACTTGTTTGAAGAACAGAAGATTTAGATTTTTTTTTTTTTCCCTTTCTTCAAATTCCATCAGCAACACGCCAGGAATAACCAACGCTGATGGAAATGAACAATCAACTGGGTGGGGGGGGTGGTGGGGGTGGGGAAAGGACTATTAATGTCTCCTGTTGAAATTAAAAGCACTATGCAAAAATGATTCGACTCACAGGGCCAGAAGGATTGGCTGGCTTATGGAGACCTGGGTTCTCAATCCTGTTCCCAGACCTATTTCTAAGGGTGGGTTTTTTTAATCTAATAATGATTCAGCATCAAAACCAGAAAGAGTTCCAGAAAGCGAGGACCAAACTCTGTTCTGTTAGCTGAAAGGAGACAAGCTAATTTAATGTCCTTTTATAGGACAGACTCATCCCCCTGCTCACTCTGGAATTTTCTCCAGGTTTGTTCCAGACTAAATGAATCTTCCTTGAACACAAGGGGCCTGTTCCAGATTTCAACTTTGTTTTCCACTTCTGCTAGTTTGCTTTTTTGTTTCCTCGAGAGGAAACTTTCTCTCCGAGACTTAATAGACGTGAGCCAAGGAGCCAGCAAAGCCCACTACAGCGCTCTGCTTCTAACTCATCCCTGATAGTGCAACGGAGCAGCTCTGCAGCCAAGTTTTCTCCCTTTTGGTATCAACACGTTATTATGAAGGCTACAATCACTAGTACATTCCCAAAGCCTCTTTACTTTCTCCAGCAATTTCAGTGAATACCTGTGTGCTCACAATATCTACGTGTCACTTTTCAACCTTCCACAGGAATTCATTACCTGGACAATTCAACCCAGACTGGGTTTCCCAGCTCAGCTGACTCTGCAACAGGTTTTGTAGTGCCAAAGACCAGCAATATGGGAAATAAATCTTGGCCATAATGCCGAATAACAAACTCTAAGTAGTGGGGAGTGATTCCAGCATTACTCAAGAATTGAAATTTGAAAGTGTGGGGAACATGAATATTGCTCTCACCTTCCTCTTGGTAAGTCTGCATCATCTTTCTTCCACCGGACTGTGGGTGTGGGATCCCCCTGCACCTGGCACCGGAAATCCACAGCCTCCTCCTCCAGCACCACTTGGTTAATCGGTCGCCTGAGAAACGTGGGCCGTTCTTGAAAGAGACATTAAAATTCCTTAGTGAGTCAGAGGGTTGAAATGAACACTTTTGACTTCTCAGCATCTTTTTGTTTACCAATTCACAGAACGAAGAAAGGAGGCTGAGCTCCACAAATTCAGACAAGGGGAGCTGATGATGTGCATAAAGAGCCCGGAAGACGGCTGCCAGGCTGGAGAGGCAGGGGCTGTTGCACCCGGGCCTCACGCAAGAGCCGAGGGCCACCAGGAGGGAGCCTGTGCTCGTCCTGAATGCCCACCTGCCACGCCAGTGGCCAGGTCTCCAAGGCCGTGCCCTTCTGTGGGAACTGTTTGGCTCCGCACCGCTGCATGCGCAGAGCGTGACCTAAAAGCTCCTGCCTGCTCTAGCGATATATGAGCTGCCAACGGCGATGGCCTGCCTTTGGCAATAATCACTACCTCGGTGCTTCGGAGGAAAACGTAAACTCCGTGTTATGCATCTCAGCCAATTGTGGACAATAGTACAGAGGTCAGAGCTTCCCTGATGCCCATCGCTAACTTCACCATGGAAAACTAAATTAAGGTCTGAATAATAAGTTCTGTTTGCCGTTGTTATGTTAGCCTGCACAGCTACAAATATTATTAATCATCATAATGTTGTACAGGCCTGCTTAAAATCCAGATGCAGAGCCACAATCTGATCTCAGTTATACTGGTACAAACTGAAAGTACCGGTAATTTCATTTGAAAGGATGTCACTGAGGTTAGTTTCCAAGTTGCCTTTGGATTGCATAAATTTTGTTCTGTCCTCTCTTAGCCATACCATACTTTTATTGTCATAAATTATTTATGCTAGAGTCAAACCATTATAAGACTGGGTTTATATGAAGCAGTATTTCCACTCAAGACAGGGATTTATTATAAAGACATTTAAAAGTGGTTACATACTCTGTTTCACATTTCATTCTAAGCAAGTTGAAGGGTATGATGTCACTTAAAAAATTATTCAAAATTCACACAGATGTAAGCAATACCAGATTCTGTCTCAGGCAGTTTGTCTTGATAACTACAGAGCTGCATTTACAGGTTGGCTATCCATGTTTATTATATCCAAATAATTAAAAACAAACAAACAAACCATTTAAAAAAACATTAATAAGGTTGCAAAATCAAGCACACAGCACCTCAGTGCCAGAACTAAGGCTGTCTGTGTGCCCTTTAATCACTCCCTTTCTGTTTATGCCTTATGGGACTGGTTGCAATTATATGATCACATACTATTTTTTCCCCAAACATCTCCAGATTGTTGGTATTCACTTAATGAGCAGATGTTTAATATTTTGATTTAGTTGTACTATTTAGTGGGTGGCCTCCTGCCATACTACTCATGCTTCACTTCAAAGGCGGAATTATTTATTTCCTCATGACCTCCATTACACCTGTCTTAATGCTTCATAAACAATTCACTTATTTTCATAGCTCCTCTCCAAGGTGCGATGGAGACCTAAGAAAGCAAGGTAAAAAATACCTCCTAAATTTTGATGCTTAACATAAGACACAAAACTGCCATTTTTTTTTGGGGGGGTGGGGGGGGGAATTTAGCATTAATTTTGTGTATTCAAAGCTCAGCTTCCATTGAATTCAGTTGCAGCCAATAAAATGTTCACCACTTTTACAAATCAGAATATTAAGTGAGAAAATAAGGAACACAAAACCACCTGTTAATAATTATGTAAATGAGTGACAGCATCACAGAAGAATTCCATGATACTAGCAGGGGGACCTATTGGCAGGGAAAAACCATATTTTGTCAGCAGAAGAATAGACATGCTCGGAAATTTATAGCACTTTTCCAGATGCTAGAGATAAAAACATGTCTAACGGGCAGAGATTCTTCTCCCTACTTCTCCCAACCCTTTTGTCCTATTCCTATTCCTTCCTAGGGCCTGCAGGTTCCAGCAGCATTTGGGCAAGTACATTCAGTTCTAGTCTCTCTCCACACCTTGAAATCTCAGTCTCTATTCCCTTTTCCAAGTCTGTGTACAAGCCATATATAACCTTCGCTACAGCTCCTTGTCCTGAGTGTGCTTCATCAGATTTTTCCTTCCCTGTGCATGTAGTTGCCTGACCCTTCCCAATCTCCAGCTAGGTTTGCTCCTGCCCTCACAGATGCGTCTTTGTGATGGTGCCTCGAGTCCCTCTCTGTTCCAGGCACTGGCTGTGCCAGCTCTTTCCAGCTGCCAACTGCTTCCTTAGCCGATGTGTCTCCTCCTAGCCCAGAATATTGCCTTCCACAGCTGGAACCCAGCAACTTCACAAGTCCAGTCTCCCTTCCAACTATCCAGGCCTCTCACTTCTTTGTATCTCACAGCAAACTGACTCTTCTCCACTGTGTGCTTGAACTACACTTGAAGTGGAGCGTCTTTTCTCTCTGCCACCCAGATACAGCCCATGCACAATTATAAAACAAGAAAAATTGGTTGAAGTAACCAAGCATCATCCCAGGAGAGTGACAGCAGCAGGAGTGCAGTGCGGTTGCAGGAAAATGCTGTTCAGACCTGCATTCCACCTGGTGTCTCTGGTGTATGAATTGATGATTTATATTATTTTTAGAGAGGTGCATAATTGGCTAAATTTAGTGAAAATTGTTTGGACAAGTAAAAAATTACATCTTTGGCATAGTGTAGCTATTTCCTATCAAATTTTAGGCCCCTGTTATTCAACATGAGGAATTTGCATTTCTCAGGACAAAAAGCTTCCTCCATTCTTCTCCTTCAAATCCTTCCCCATTTCCCCCTGATTACCCCTTTCACCTCCAAACTGCAGGAACTTCAACATTCTTAGAGAAACGAGGAATTATTTTGGCAATTTAAAAGAACCAAACAAACAGCTCCTCCCCCCCCCCTTTTCCAATCAGGCATGGAAAATTTTGGATAAAGCCTTTCCGTTTGACAAACTTATTAAAAATGGGCAAAGTAAGAAAAGCATTAGTTGTTAACGTTAATGCTCAGCAATGTACTTGGCCTGTCTGTAATTATGTGGATCTAGAAGGGAATATCTTAATGAAACTTTCTGTAAGTTTGCAACAGTATCTTCTTCACAACTTCTCTCTGAGAAGAGACCTGCTCTGAGCTCATACAAAATACACTCTACATTTTGGTATTCATTTTTCAAGAGATGATTCTAAACCAAGAAATTCAGATGCAGATCAGCATCCTCATAGGTGATTTACAGACCTTGGTCCATCCACACTGAATTTAAATAGCTATACATGTACCTGTATGTTGGCTTGATCTGCATACAAAAATTATTATAGACCATGTTTATAAAAGCTGCCTGTAAACTGCTAAGAAAATAATGTATGCATATTTATGAAACTCAAATGCTTCTATACAGGAAATGAGAAAATAAATTCCTGTCACATTTTGAGGAGAACCCAGCTGACGAGACAACAAATGGCCCAAAGATCATCAGGTAAATCATTTGATTCCACATCAAGGCAATTTAGGACTATACATACATGTTGTTTCAGATCAGCTTCTCAAACTGTGTATTTTCCAAAACAGATGAGAATTTGCTAGAAAATAAATAGCTGCGTAAGTACAGATCCCAGTCAGCAAGGACAGGCAAATGCCAATAACCGCTATTTCCATGTTCTGATCATCTCTGCATTTTGCACAGTGTGAATCAGGAAAGAACAAGTTGTCTCTCATGTTGTTTCCTGTATTTGTATCACTCAGGCAACCCCTTGAATATGTCCAATAGCTAATTATACAGCTATAAAGTGATCAGAGTGAATGCCATTGCCAATGCAATTAACATTCTTTATGTGAGATTAACTGGATTTGAGTCACCTGCATAACTTGCTTACAATGTTAATCTCTCAGGAGACAGAGCGCTGCTTGCCCAAGCATGCTAAATAAAGAAGGTTTCTTCACACAGCCAGGTCAAATTTAGTTTCAGAGCTAAACTTGAGAAAAAAATCTTTTTATTTTTTCCTTTTGAAATAATTTGCCCATAAATAAAGCCTTGTGGTATGATTAGTGTTCCTCTGTCAACAGAATTCAGAACACAATATAGTTGAGAATCAACAAGAAAGGGTAATAAATTAAAATCATAGACATATATAAAAATTTTAATATAGCTATTTTATAAGCTTTCACTGAGTAAATAAAGTACCCACTTCCTGGACTTTCTCTGATGAATATTAAAAATCTTTGAAGAGAACTATAAAATAGGTCATGGTTATATGTCATGTCAACCAGTTGTGCTATTACTAGGGTGACCTTTATAACTTGAGAATAAACTTTGCTTGCACTTATGAAAGGGGATTTTTAGTGCAATCTGGACACACACCTACAATCTGTAGCAGTGCTTGACATATGCGCTGCAAGAAAACCTACAGAACTGATCCTAACCAGAAACACAGGAAAATCCTTTCCTTGCTTTTGGGTGCTGACACAAGTTAACCCCAGAACTCAATTTTTCCTCTATTTAACAATTGATCTGAGTATCACGGTCTATTAGAGAGACTCAGATGACCTTCAGATGTATTATTGGCCTTTCTCTGTTCCTCAAAAAGTTAGACAGTCATATATGGGACCTCAATCTAATTAAAGGGATCCTAACTACCTTAATATATTTCCTCTGCTGAGGCAACTGCTAGAGTGAAGGATTTGATGGTCCCCATAATGCAGAGGCTCAATCTGATTTAGAACTGTTTTCTCTATCTTTGCTGGAGAGAAGGCATCATTTTTTTAAAAATGTTTTTGTGTTCTAGGAAGAAGTATTAAAATACAAATTAAAAGGCTTTGGGAAGGGATTAGATAGTAAATAGTTAAAAATAAAAGCTGTTTTCAGTTTAGCTTTCTGATGTAAAGGAAAAAAAAAAGAAACATTAGATGGTTGGAAGTAAGTTTAACTTCAGAATACTGTCAATAGCACAGATATTTCATTAACTGCAACATGATCAGGATAAAGTAAAGCGCTCTGCCAAAAAATGAAGATTCTGGAAGCAAGACAGGATATTAGGATCACACTGTATTTACCTATGTTGGCTAAATAAATGAAAATACAATTGCAAAAGTAGATGGCTTTGTATTTAAAGACATTCTTCTACTGACTTTTTTATAGGCATTTTTTCATTTGAGAAATAAGCACTTGCATAGACATTGCAAACTTCAACACTAAGCAGTACCCAAGATGTGATGGGCTTGCACAGTGAAAGCATGGAGCACCGTTAAGAGGCACGTGCAAATAAAGTAGAACGATTTTTATCAAATGTTGGTGTTTTTCTCCTTTTATATACATCTACGACCGTGTTAATTTTTTACTGAGCATTAGGTATGGACTTTGGAGACCAAATCAGAGCCTTTTTCACAGCAGTATCATTATCCTATCACAACTTGTCAGTACCTGTGGATAACAAACATTGCAAAGCCAAACTGGCTTTTTGCAAAGTGCCACAAGTACACTGCAAGTGGGAAATACAAGGAGTTGAAGAAACAAAGAAGGTGTTTTGCTCTGACGGACAAAATACACACTGCCAATTTCTCTGTCTCAAACTGTGAATGAATACCCAGTTTTGGTATATTTTCCACGTGGCTGGAAAAGCTTCTGGGGCTAATTCCCAGGATACGATGGGACAAAACTCTCTGCTAAGGCCTTCCACATAGTCAGAGCTCAGGAAAGTAAAATGGGGCACAAAGTCTTCATTAAGGGATTTTGGGATTTTTTTCCTCTAACATCATGTCATCTTAGTATACTCTTTCTGTAACTATGGTATCTCTTTCAGCCTGACAATGACTAGAGAACATCAAACACAAATAGTTCTTCAAGCATCAGATAAAAATACCTCTTCATCCCACAGGACCTTATTAGCTGAAAAAAAGTTCAGATAGCAAAGCTAAAATCAAAGATTAATCCAAAACAATCTTTAATATGTCTGAATTGACATATCTTTTAAGACATTTTTGTATTCTTCTTGGTTATGCTTTATATTCTTTTGAGGCTTTGCTAAATATATCTTTTTCCACTGCTTGATGCCAGCCTCTTGAAGTTGATATATTAAGGCTTTCATTGATTTCACTGAGCTTCAGAATCAATATACAAGATATACCTTTGTACGTTCTCTTCAAACATACCATTTTAAGTCTAAAGGAACAAAAAGGATTCTGAAATAGTTAAAACAACTTGAAAACTTATCTGGGAACAGTGCAGTACTATGACAAAATGATAAAGGTTAACTTAAACAGTAATTCTTACTTTATTTAATTTCTGGGTCCATATTATGTATTTACAAACCCCATTTTCTTACAAATTGGAATGAAACTGTTTCTGGTTTGCATTTTACTTTAATTCTGTTCAGCCAAAGGCTACGGGCCCAAACACTAGCAAAGCAGCCTAATTTGTATCACTTACACTTCTGAATTTGGCCTTTAGAATAGTGCATCCATAATAATAAAGTACGATCCTGCCTCTTCTTGTGAACGTTAGGATTGATGGATTAGTTATTAATTTCCTTTAAAGGCCAACTTAGACTCTGTGACAGACCTTGTCTTCTTGCTTGACTCCAAGATTACACCTTGGAGCCTCATAAAGGCAAAAACTAGCAGTAGTGCTTGAAAGAGAAGACTAACAAAAGGTAATGCCTCACTGTCACTATTCAAAACACAGGAATAATTTGGGGAAGCACTGCTTATATAATCAGTTTGCTTTATGATATTTTACTGTGAAAGTTTGGCGATTTTCTGCTAGTAGAAGAATCATGAGTTGGGAACAAAAGAAATGCGATCTGCACTGACACTAACAGTATGCTGTTAGCAGTGCCTAAATTTTGAAAACCAGGTTTCCTAAGCAGACGGGGTTGGAAAAAAGAAAAAAACAAAACAAAACAAAACAACAAAAAACAACTTGTTTTGTGAAAGTTCTAAATGTATTATCCACAACTATCTCTCATTAAAGGGTATTGAATGGCTACCCAGCCAAGGGGATACATTCTGCATATGGGAAAATTTAATTTTCTCCTCCTACTTCTTTCCAAGATTCTTATTGCCCATTTCATTTTATTTTTCTTAAAACTCAGGAAAGGTGTAATCTTTTAGGCTAGGCTTCCATGCTGTTTCCCTCAGGCCACCAGTTACCACCACACTGACTCAGTTTTTCCAGAGGCAATGCCTCAAGCAAAATTTACTGTACAGGGAGCCAGAGATCTGTCATGAGTCACATTCAGAAATTAACTTCAGGTATTACAGGAAAACTTTCAAAGCCAAAAGTAACAAGTGGTTGATTCCTGGAAAGGCTTGAGAACTAGTATGAAGCTGTTCCTTTTCCTACAGGGTAGCATGTTTACTAAAGCCCCCTTCACACTATGGAAAGGGTTTGGGGGTTTGTTATTTGGAAAAGGAACAGAGACATTAATAATCAGCTAATTAATACACATTCCTCTCCAGAATCAGCACCAGCTGCAGGCTTGCCAGCCACTTTATTAAATTCTCTAAGTCTCTTAGCTAAGATATCTTAATTTTAATTATAAAACCCATTTGCAAATGTTTTCAAAACAGGTAGGCTTGGGCACATGAGTAACATACAAGTATTATGATATTTTTAGCATATTTTTCTCAACTTTTGCAGTATTCCCATGTTCCTCAAACCCGTGAGTCATATTAGAGGAAGGCTGTGGACTTAACAGATGACCTGTGGTTTTCCCTGTGTTCAGTAAAGTCAATCTGAACATGCACAGCCAATCTGATGTTTCCCAGAGTTGCCGGATTTATTGGATTTATTGTGTACGCTTAGACTGATTGGACTGTCCAGTAGATACATTGCTTCCTGGAAACATCATGGATAATGCTCTCCAGTGCACCGTGCACGCATCCACCCGCCCTCAAGCTGCTGCCTGGACTTCAGGAACAGAATGCAACTGTTCTGCTGGTGGAAGGCAAAGCCAAGCCACCTCCTTCTGTACAGAGCAGTCCAGGACTAGCCTGGAGACGTCTGTACAGTGAGCCTGAGGCACCGACACAGAGCTCCAGGGCCAAGTGGCAGGCAGGAAACGGGCACCGGATAGTCGAATCGTCTTGTCAAACAGCAGATGATAACCTGAATGCCTGCTTCCTGCATGCTACTCTTGTACAGTAAAAAGGCAGATAGGAAGGGAATACCTAGATAGAAGGGGAATTTTAGACAGGAAGATACCCAGACAGGAAAGGAATTTTAAATATACTTTTCTTTAGGTAGTCTAACACAATTATGAAGAATTACAATGTTTAATTTTATCTATGGCTGATTTTCTTCAGTATTCATAAAATAGGCTTAGTTGTATTTTATGAGTTGATTGATGTGATTAAATCCTGTAAAAAACTCAGAATATTGTAATTGGCTATGTATTATTTTACATATGAAGACAAATCTAATACTTTTCGTAGCTCTGCAGGATATGAAATTATATGCATATTTCAGTTTTTATTCCTACAGTTCACTGCTTTTTAACAAATTATTTTCTTAAGGATTTCTTAAGGCTTTGCAGTTTAGGACTGCAATCTGCTTGCCATCCACAGGGAGTATTACCAGAGATTATCAGTACTTAAACTGATGAAGAAGATATGTCATGTCTCTTTTATGTCTATATAAAGGCAAAACTTCAACAGGTTGGCTGCAAAGGACATAATAATTTGATAGAGATCCCTTCTGTGTTTTTTTTTGCAAGGTATGCTAGTTCTGTCTTTAAAAGTCATGTGCTTCTATGAATCCACAACAAACTAAGTGAAGTGGAAACCTTTACAGTCTCGTAATGCTGGAAAGCAGCAAATCCTCAGTCACTCACAGATCTTGTCTAGCAGAAACTTTTCTATGCCTTTTGTGAATCCCAAAACATGTTTTTTTAAAGTGAACAAGCAAATGTTGAACTGCACATACATGCAAACACAGATGGTAATACGTGTGACTGGCTTTTCCAGTGCACCATACTAGACAGAAGCCGAAAAAAATAGAAGCATCTGGTTCAGAAAGGACCTTAGGATTGCTATGAAAAGTCTTACTGGAATTACAAGCAATCTTGTTTGGAATTTCAATATTTTATCAAGGGTATCAAAGAGGTGTAGCAGGAGGGAACATTAACACTATTTCTTTTTCTCTTTTGTACGCATGTATATGTTTTCTTTAGCAGTGAGGGGCTTTTTCCGTATTGATTTTCTTTTGTTTGCTCAAGACCTCTTGACTAATTCCTTCAAAACCACAGCTAATGGTAAACAGAAATATCACTACTGCAGGATGTATCACAGCAGGATTTTGCATCTTTGCTTCTTATCCATTTTGAATGGATCCAGCTCTAGATTCAGTATTACTTTATTCTTGCTCTAGACCCTAACCATAGGTCAAATGTTCCTAACAGCTTCTTGCCTTATCCATCAGCTCTGGAAGCTCTTTCATATAGGAAACCTATTCATTTTTGATTCATTTAGTGGCACCAAAAACCTAAATGATGCCCTGGCTTACGGGACAAAAAGCTGTTTCATGCCCTTTAAAAAACAAATGACAGAAGTATATCTATATATTCAAAAAGTTGATCTCAGGGTTTTCTCCGACAACTTTTTACTGATCACTTGAGCCCTTTTGTGCTCTCTTACAAAGGTTTAATTTCACAACCCCACAGGAATAAGGAATTATTTAAATAGGCAATGATGGTCCCAATCTCTGTGGAGCAGGCATTGTCAAATGTATTAGAAGTAGCTTAATTACATTTAGTAATTTTGTGAGGGAAAGCATTATGTCCTGCATTACCGTCTCTGAGTGTATGCGTATCACTAAGGACGTCCAATTAGATAGAAAGTATGTGCTTAGAAGGAAATTGTTGAGCCATCACAGCTCCACAATTATAAATTGCAGCCTTTGAAACCTGGTGTTCTTCAGAAACTGAAATGCAGCTTAAGCAATACTATTGTATATTGTTAACCTTGTTTTGTCTCATATTTTGGTGAGTCACTCTGGTCAATTCAATCTATGACATTTGTAGTGAAAAGGAAACAAAAGTTTGAGTTGCTTCACCAAAGACAGTCAGCTCTGCCGGATCGCTGTCTCGCTCCCCCACCATGTTTGTTCCAACACAAGTGTACATGCCGGCATCACTTTTTCTTGTATTGGAGATCATCAGCTTCCCACCACGTATCTGTTTCAAAACAAGGAATATATTTTTAACTTCAGTTAAACAAAATATATAAGAGATACCTTCTCAGCCAGCATGTTCCACAACTAATGCATCTAAAACATTATAATCCTAAACACTTAAGTATCTTCAAGCTGTTCTAGAACACATTTTATCCTACTGAATGATTTTGACTGCATTTCACTTTTTTCTTTGGTTTTCATTAGATGCTTTACATTTCAAAGATTACATTTCCTGCTGCCTCTTTGGCAATGAGGAGAGATTGTATTTCTTGCATGATGATATGTGAAGCACTCTTGACATCTCTCTCAAGAAAAATGCAATTTTACTTAGTTTTATTTAGTTCATTTTATTTTACTGCTGTCTGAAGTTTCCTCATTCACTGATTAAGATAGATTTTCTCTTTTCCTTGATGCAAACAGACTGAATCTAGCTCAAACTGAGAATTCATCTGACTCCCATAAGACTTAACATTTTCCTAGCTACAAACGGTGCTTATAGAGTGAAAAAGCAGGGTAGTTGAAAGAAGTGAAGTAACAAATTTTCAGCTTGTGAAATCACAGTGTCAAAACTTAGACAATGGGGTGTTTCAGAATAAGCTAGGAATATATCAAAAGCAACTACTTAGATTGTTTAGCTTGAAATACTTCCTTAGGCATCCAAAGTAACAAGCTTCTTGATACTGCTTCCATGTTGAATAAGGTCAGCACTGAATTGCATTAATTACATACAATATAAAACTTAACTGAAGGAATATTAACAGTGAAAAGCTAAGCATTTAAAAATTAGGAATGTCCCCACACCCTTAATTTATCCCATTTGCTTGTGCATACCATGATACAATTTCTAATCACTTGATAAGTTAGGTATTTCTGCTGGATACTTTTTCAGTCAGTACATGGAATGAACTGTCACAGAATTCAAGCAGTGCTACTCCTTTACTCAATATGTATTCCTATTCAGGAACAATCCCTTTTTAGAGTATAACTTCAGCCTTCATTTAGAATACACATCCCAATTACTACACTAAATACAACAATATCATCCTAAGCTGTTGGTTTTTTCCCACAGAGTATTTGTATCTCATAGATATGACTGATTTTGTCTTTAAAGCACCGCTCCGATACAAGGTCTGATCTTCTCATTTCACTGAACTGAGCTCTCATTTCAGTGAACTGAGATCTAGAAAAGGTAAGGCCAAATTGATCAAAGGCACCCACTGAGTCCCCCATCTAGCAGAGCACTTTACATGACCAACTCAACAGCTCTAATGGCCCTCCATTACACTGGTTATATAAATCAAGCCTCAAGAAGTCAAGTTAGAGTCCCAAACCAGAAGGAATAAACAACCTCCCCCTCTCATTTGGGAAGGTTCAGAGAGGCAAACTGCCAAGAGTAATGAGAAGTCTCTACGGAAACGGCTATAATGCTGTAGAGTTCTGCTGCACACAGCTGTGGGGCTGCAATGCGGTCCCTGTGCCTACAGACAACCAGCTGAGTTGTACTCACACTGATCCGCTCTTCTTTGTCATCAATACGGACTTTATCTTTCTTCCAGTAGATCGTAGGCTCGGGGTGTCCACGAGGTGGTTGGCACTCCAATATGGCAGGCTCTCCCACCGCCACTACAACAAGGGCGGGCCCTCCCCCTGCCACTACAACATCTGTAGGGTTTTGGCGGAAGTCATCCCGTAGCACTAATGCAATAAATGAGAGAAAGATGAAAAAAATCACTTGAAGTGGTGACATTGTAAAGGGGGGGAAAAATACATACAGACACATATATATTTAAACAGACAAAAATGTCTCAACCATTATTAAGTGATGACTTTCCATCTTGTATTTACTATAAAAGATCTCATTAAAAAAGTTAGTGAAGGGTGACCTTTTGTCCAGTGGAGGCAAATTTCACATACATGGTCATTTTTCTTTTTTTTTTTTTTTTTTTTTTTCTCTCTCTCCAAATAAGAACAATGCTCTGCATTTAAATTAGAAAGACCTGTAGCACCCATTACTCTTTTTAACGTTGACAGGGGCCACTTCCCATCCTTGCAAAAGTTGCATCTCAGGTCTGATGTTGAGTTCTTTTCGTAACGAAAAACAACATGCTGAATATCTGGCTTGCCTGGATCTCCAACTTCAGCATAAGCTAGGCAAAGAAGTGACGCAACTGATACTGAATTGCAGAGTTACACTTTGATTAAGGGTATTGTTATTATTGCTGTTATAATTGTTATCACCAAATACATGCCAAAGTGATTGCCAGTTCTGAAAGATGTCAAAAAACTTAAGCTCATAGTAGTTTGCTTCCAGCAATTCCTTCTTCCTTTTATTTTTTTAGTTTTAATATTTCTGCAACTTTGACCAGTGCTGTCCCACAACATTGAAAGGAAAGAACATTTAAATCACCAAGCTGTTTGAGAACTAAATTAGGCAACACGGGCTAGCTTCTTAAGTAAATCAAGCTTCTATAAAGAAGGATTACATCCAAATAGCTGGCTTCAATGTGTTAAAATGATATCCACTTCATCGTTATTCTTCCATGTGTGTCCTAGTCTCTAGGTTAATTGACATTCTTATAAACATAAAACTGAAAATAGCTGTAGATGAGCTACTGAAATAGAATTTAGGGCATTTCCCCTCCTTGAATTTCAGCTACGTATGGCTTTCATTACAGCTTTAAAACAGTTCTCACCCTTAATGGAACCGGGGCCCTCTGAGAAATTAGAAAACACTGTATCCTAGTGAAGGGGCAAGTCAGGAAGAGTTCAGCAGAAATTGCTCAGTCTCATTTCATAAGCATAGATAATTTACTGCTTTCAATGTTAATAAAATGTGTCCCATTTTAACATTTGGAACTGAATATTTTTGTGTTCTGTAATACGCCAGAAGAAAATACGATTTATACATACAAGAATTGGCTTCTGAATGGGCTGAGGGGAGCAGGCTGAATATTTGTGGCACTCCAAACAACATACGAGGTAACTTTTATTGTTCCCCATATTGGGATACACAGGTAGATCCCAGAGGAAGGAGGGAATTAATTGGAAGTTAATTCCTTTTCTAACACACACACAAAAAAGAATGATTATTTAGGTCTTGCTCTTGAAGCATAAAATAAAAGTGACAGGACACAGTTCGCAATAAATGCAGCTCTGGCAACAACCTGTGTTCTTCTTAGGTGACAAGCCCAACTGATACATTTTTTCCAACAGATAACAAAAGACTCAAACCCAAAATATTTCTGATTACTACAAATCACTCATACAGTTTGATTTGCAGTAATCAAATTGTAAGAAATGGAATTTATAGTGCTTCAAGAAATAACTTAAGTAATGCACAACTCAGAAACAGTGTGCTGAAGATCACGGGCTGCTGACTATTAGGCATTACAATATTTTGCAAGGCCACGAAAGTTAATACCACAGCAATTTCAGGGAAAGAACCAAAAAGAAGAAAAAATACTTCTAGGCACTGTTATGCCCTCTTCCATGTAACTGTCAAATGGATAAACATCAACTTCTTCCATTACTATAATTACACACCAAATAAATACTAATTTTTATTGGCTTGATTCTTTGTACAATTACAGAACTTCGGTTCTAATCCGTTAGTGGAAAATCCCCAGAAAATCGGCAGATCCCACTACATAATGACTTTATACTCCTGACTTCTAACTCCTGGCAGCAATATTAAGGAAAGTGTTTTCCTTGAACATTTCACACTGCTCTGTGAAGCTGATGAATACAGTTTCTTAGGATGATACACAGCAAATTACATTAAATTTCTCTGAATCATCCCAGCAACTGCGTAAGGTTCCAATCAGCCTCAGAATATGAGGCTAAGAGGTGATTTGATTTTATCACATTCCTTTACCCAAGCCTTAGTGCAAATCTGGCTTGAATGGAAGACAAAATTGATGCTACAGGGTTTACTTAATCTTGCTCTGTACCTCAGCACATATGCGAATCTTGAATAGCTATACCTCACTATTTCCATTGAAAGCATTCTGTGTTTTGGACAAAAACAAAAAATGCTTGGAGAAAAATGAAATAAGGAAAAAATAAATCAGGGACAAAAAGACAAAGATAAGATAAAAAATGAATGGAATATAAATTAAAGACAGAAAACAACTCAGGAAGAGAGGGAACACTGTAAGTTTAGGGAAACAAAAAAGCCAGGTAAAGGAAGTCAAAGAGAATAAAAGCAGAGAGAAAAACAAGGTAAAAAGCAGAGGGCACAGGCTGCCAGTTCTGTGATTCAGTGCTTTTAATGCAATGTGATAACAACGATACAAAGCACAGACATTAACTGATCAGCACAGCCATCCTAGCACATCCGGACATCACCCCGAGAGAGAAGGAGCCGGGAAGAGAAAGGGCACGCGTGGAGGAGACCAGAGCGCGAGCTGGCGAGCTTGGCTGTCCCACTCCGGCGGCACAGAAAGCCGCAGAAGAAAGGAGCATCAACTGGAAGTTGAGTTCACACTTATTAGCACGGTAAATGGAAAAGTTGCAGCACAGCTTAGTGCATTCACCATATCTAATGGCACAATCATCTGTGAAAACAGAAAAATGGTTGAGAGCTGCAAGAATATTCCTCAGCCAATTATCTACAATGGCTGGGTACTTTCAAATATCTATTAGTGAGCCTGAGCAGATCACCCTCTCCACACACTTGTTCACTTGAGAAGCCAGCCTTCCTCAGGGCCCTCTTGGCAAGGTACAAATACTAGCGTTTTAAAAATTCAACACAAGTGGCAAAACATTGCCTCTTCTTCATCCTCTTCTTTTTTTACTGTATTCCAGCTTTAACGCAAGGTACGTAGCTCCCTTTGTGCTTGCGTGGGTGTCACCCTCCATTTAACAAGGGATGCCAAAGAGAAAGATCGCCGGCATCCCGCCCCACCTGCCCACGCTGGGACCGCAGCGCAGCTGGTCTCCTTGGAAAGCAGGACCCAGGAGGCTGCCACGCAGCCCACGGTGACAGTGCATGGGGGAGCTGCAGCCCCACAGCAGCGCAAACATCCTCACGTTCCGAGGGGCAAAGACTCGGAAGGGCAAAAGTTTCTGGATGGTTGCACCTTGCTGCCTGGAAAGACACTGGGGGACCGGAGAGCTGGAAAGGACAGCTGAATCGTACACACAGCCTGCAACGGTGCTGTGGACAAAAGTTAATTAAAGTTTGATCGGTCTCTTTGTATCTCGAACAAGCTGATGCCGCCCAGACAAGACAGATGCCTGTGAGCTGTCACGTCAGTCTTTAAGGTATGCAACGTCCTGCACGGCCATTTATAGGTACCCGGGAGCGTAACCACGGAAAGCAAGCACACCCAGCCATGGCAGCGCGGAGATGAACACTCGCAGGCACGCACCTGCCAGCGTGAGGGAGAAAGAAGAAAAATGAAGTCCCCGCTACCAAGGCAACTGCTTACCAGCACCTGCCAGCTTAGGCCCAAATCCAGGCCTCGGTCAAACTGATGCTCGTAAACTCTGGGAATTACATGGAAACTGAATTAATTTCCTTGACCGAGGCTCCGGCAATTTGTTTAAAGGAAGCAGAGATCAGCCACCACATTTATGGGGTAGGGGGGAAGGTGGCGGGGTCAAAATTATTCTAGGCTAGATATCCATGCCTTAATCCTGCTTTCCACTACAACAGCTTTCAGGCCCTTAGAAAGAAAACATTTTTATAGGATTTACATTTACATGATGATTACAAATAACCATCTGTCTGCTTCCACTTTTTCAATCTGGTCCATGTCCCACGAGCCCCCAGCCTGTGGCCAGAGCGGCTAAGCTGGAAGGAAGACATGGATGCCCGTCAGGAGGCGTTGGGATAATTGCATTCCTCTCCCACCAGCGCTCGGCTCGCCGTCTCCTCCCGCCAGCGCACGCGGAGCACACCTGAGATTACTGGGGACGGGAGGGAGGGAAAGACTATCTTTTTTGCCTTTTTCAATGAATGATAATGTCTTAAAACACAGCTACATCTGTCGTGCTGACTAGAGGGTATAAACAGATACCGAGTAAATATTAATGTACTTCTGTACCCTGGGTCCTGGCAGTTTACCTTCCCCCTTCTGTTCTGTTTTCTGTTTATCTCAGGATAACATTATTCTCATATAAAGATTTTACACAGCCACACTGGTGGCAGGTTGGTCACCTGTCACCCGCAGGTAGGACTCCCCTGATCCAAGGCACTGCCCCACAGGCATTTTCCTAAATCCTCATCTCTCCACCACTGCTTTGGCACTTCTCTCCTCTGATACATACCGATATGCACAATCAACATGAATTATTATGTCAAATAACTGCCCAGATGTCATGTGGTGGACAGATTAAAGGATTATTATACTTTAAGTAGCGTATGGTGCAGGGGGGTATTTTAGAACTTGGCTAATGTGTATGATCTACTGAAATGGTCCCTAAGCAAAACAACCCTACCTGCTGAAATGAGGTGACAGAAAAACCTCAAGGAGTCACAAACAACCTTCCTCGTGAAGAATAATAATACACTTTGTTTGAGGATGCTGCTGCCCAACCTCTTTGTTCCAGCAACTGCCTCTGTCACATTTTGTAAGGAATTTTTTTTAAAAAAATCACAACTTAGGCAATAGTCCTGAGCAAGGCTCCCAGAGAGTTCCTGAGCTCTCTCTTCATGTGAATTTCCTGGGAAAAGCTGCCATCTTTTTTTTTTTTTTTTTTTTTTTTTTTTTTTTTTTTTTTTTTAAAAAATGGATCACAAGGAGCTATAAATATTTTTTCTCCTGCTCTTTTTCCCTTCCTTCACCTATCTTCTGATACAGAAATTGCTTAGGAGACATGAATGCTAGCTAATATACCATGACTCAAAATGTTCAAATTTTACTGTAAAACAAAGCCCCATGCCCACAAGATACATTTTCAGAGGTGTTAGGATATTTTCAGAGAGTCCATCAGCTTCAACAATGTTTGATTAGTAGGGTCCCTAGAAATCAAAGTGAGGAGGACAGCAACAGGGAGATACGTGCATCAAGAAACAAAAGAACAAGAATCTTCTTCCTGGCAGTTTCAGCAACTTTCTTTGGCTTCATCCCTTTTTCTCACTCAGCATTCCATGTGCTTCTGAACTCAATAACCTACTCAGCAGTTACAGTTAAAGGTAGCTTGCTTTTTATCCTCAGGCCTCAGCAAAGACCAAAATGTGGAAAAACCTCTCCATTCTGACACATCCTCTGAAACTTCTAACTGCTCATACATACAGATATAGACATTTATAGAATTTGGACTTTGTGATGAGCACTTGTGTCTTAACTTGAAAGTGGAGATCCTTGCTTCCAAACACAGAATCTATTAAACCAGGCGAACAGAGAATTACAGTGTTAGAAATCAGGTGCATGAACTGACACTGACAAGTAGACAGATTCCAAATGGAGACAGCGGGAAATGTTTCTTTTCTCTCCTCTAAATTTCAGTCTGAGGTGTACCCCAACTGGCTGATTGCACAAAGGTCAGGAAAGAAGACAGGGTTTTCCTTTTTTATTTACAGCACACACTGCAAGAGTCAGACTTTGAAATCTTTTTTCAACAGTTAACCCAATTAAAGGTATCGCTGACCTATTTTCCCTTTTACACAATTACACAGGTATGCAACTGATAGTTATTGCAGACATAGCTTATGATTTGTTTCTGATTTTTAAAGGCTGTATTTGTGCTGAATTAAGCATATGCAATACAGCCTGAATACACTTACTGAAAAATTGTATAGTGTTCTTGCCTTTCTTGTGATTCATTGTGATCACTTGAATGCAATCTGACATCTCCATAATTTTTTCTGAAAGATTTTATTTGACTACTAGATGGCATGAAGAGTGGAGATTTTTCTAATTTGGAACATAACATATTTATGTTTAAGCTCCCTGATTGAAAACAAAGTTTTATCACCTGTCTTCATTGCAATGAAGCCCCAATAGCCTTCTCTCTTTTTTAAACTCCCACCTCCTTCCACCAACAAATTCTGAATGCTGCAGTTAACAGTCAGCAATCTCATTACCCATCTGCTATAAATCTTCAAGAGCATCACTGTGTTTTGACAGTCACGAAAGGCAAAAGGAAGCAATAAGCATAACCAAGTATTCTTTATGAATGCAAATATCCTGAAGACCACATTTAAGTAATTTCAGAAATCTAGAGCTATGCAAAGTGATATGTTGAAAAAAATTCTCGAGGATACAGAGTAGATTTCTTTTATTCTTAAAGCATAATCACTCTTTATGAATGTGCTGCACAGATTGCTAATGCTAAAAAGAGACATATTACCAAGAATTTTATTTCATTGAAACTAAAAACCCTATTACTTGCTTAAAAGTTCAGAGACTTTCTAGAAGAAGTGGTACCACAATTGCAGACAATGAACTTCAAAAAATGTGCATGGTCTGTTGTAAGTCTTAAGATTTAACAAGGATCAGACCTTTAGCAGTTTACTTGAATAGTTAATGATCTTTTCAACTCAAGTCTGATGTTAGCTTTTACATGCTCTTCACATTTAATGGACTACATATTCAGAAAATCATGGGCAAGTAATTTATTTTTTCCCAACTAATGTGAATGTCAGATGTGAAACCAAGCACAGCTTTAAAAAACCACCACATCACAACTGAAGTAGTGTACTTCCACTGCCACTGGTATGCCAGCATGTCTTCTCTGCAGCAAGAATATGGGACTAGTTTCACCAAAAGCACTAGAGGACTCTTCTAATCCCATCAACTATGCTTCCTTCCCAGCAATGCAGTAGGGAAGATCGTGTTTGGCAAAAGAGGCAGTCCTCCAGAATCCCTCGTAGGCTACTGTCAGAAGGACAGACTGGACTGGATAGATCTTTGTCCTCCCGCAGTACAGCCATTCTTAAATTCTAATTAGCAAAATTAAAAGAAAAAAACCAAACACAACAACAAAAAACCCCCAAAACCAAAAACCAAACACATGCACAAACTTAAAGGAATTAGAAATATATAACCAATTTTAAAATTCAATGGCATTCAAAAACCCTCAGAAGTTCCTGTCAGAGATAGATGAATGAAATTCAGGTGGGAGATTTTCATCGAGTGCTTCAGAAGAGCACACAGAAATTGCACTGTACATACAGAGTACAGCACAGAGATTCCCCAGAAAGTACAGATTTAATTAGCAAGTTCAGAAACCACAGTAGAATAGCATGCAGGTTTACTGTTGTGAGTACAAAAGCAGCACTGCCAGGTACCTGCAGCACTATGCTCAACCTAAAGAATGCTACCTAGAGTTTGACACAGCATTGAACAATTGTACTTTTCCTGTTTCCAGACTGAAGCTAGGTCTCCTGCAACCACTTTAGCTGCTTCAGTCCCCTGGGCTTCCAGTTCAAGCCCAGCCAAAACATCTAAAATGTACATGTGCCCTCAGTAAAACAAAGGAATAAGAACAGATGAGAATCATGAAAACGAATACAAATGAATGAGTATTTCTTGTACGAGAAATATAGAATGTTATATGCTTCATTTAACCAATATAACACAGACTGCAATCTCCAAGCTCCACTGAAGTGTGAATAGCCTCTAATAAACTTCTTGTGTACACATGCACAACACATACACAACAGCTGGGATGCTTTCCGATCTTGGCAGGGGGTCACTGCCACATTACTGCTATACTTTAGCCACATTAGGCAAAGCATCAAACAAAATAGGCTGTTGCCCAACATAGGAATTCTCTTCCTTCCATCCCCCCAACCTCCCTGACTAATCCTGGTCTTTATCAAGCTTTATCTGTTAATTATAAGCTAAAACTCATCTATTCATTTTTTTGTGAGCAGGATTTTTTTTTTTTTTTTATTGTCAGGGCTTTTGTGTCGCTCCCTTCAGAAGTCAGGATTGAAAAGGAGATATTTGAGCAGATATAGCAAGGCACATATTTCTCGATAAGCTCTCATAACTCCATTGCAAGGGGATTGTACAGCCGTACTTCATCAGATATGGAGCACAAGATGCATCCACAGCTGGTACGCAGAACCAGTGGGAGCCGTCTGCTGCTCTTGAATACCTCACTTTCCATCCTGCAAACTGTCCTCGTGTCAATAGGCCATTTTGGGGTGCCTTCCAGATGCCATTTAAAGAGGCCTGCTCTATAGGCCTGGCTGGCCTCACGTCCTCGGGCCCATAAACGGGAACATCATTGCACACAGGCTCAGCAGTGGCATTCCCTGACCCCGTTGCGCCTTCTTTAATTGTTAACCTTCTGAAGGGCTCGACTCTCTTCACTTTTTTTATAATTTGTCCAAGCAAATTGAAACTGGAAATGCATAAAACGTCTTTGCACGGCTGTCACTGAGACATGCCCCGTCATTTGAAGTTAGTGGAAAGTAAGAGCCATGTGAAGGAAGAACTGTGTACACAGGGAGTAGGACAGCAGAAGGCTACAAGTCACCAGTGTGTGTGCTCACCGCTCCAGCCATATTTGGCACCCCTTCTCCAAGAATTTCCAGGAAAACTTCACCTCCTAAAACCCCTCTACCACTTAATGACTGCATATTATTTTAATTCAATATTATTTTAACACTCTACAATAAATGAAAAAAGGAAGGATGCACAGTCCAAAGACATTGTTCATTAAAACTACAACTCTACCATCTCTGAGGACAGTAAGAACATTTTTTAATTCCAATATCCAAGTGTTGGCGTTTTTTTTTAAGTTTCATCATTGGATTCTTCCTTCATAAAAGGCTCTTTTCAAATTTAACAATTGACCAAAAATGTTAGATGATATTTTTTGGGGGTTATCTTGAACACTGCAAAATAATTTCTCTGTCGCTTATCATCAGATCGTTCTGCATAATGAATTAAGTTTCCGGAGTTCTAAAGAACTGAAGGAGCAAAGTGATATGTAGACCCTATATTAAATGCTGTTAGGACAGACTCATTTGAGTTCTGTCAACATGCTACCAACCAGGAAAAATTCTTCAAACTACTAGATAAAACAGTAGTTTTCTATGGTCTAAACATGGAAAGGAAGCCCCAGATTTGTGATTTTATGCAAAACAAAGAAAAAACCACTGTAATTTGTGGGAAATGTTTGGTAGTTTTGATCTGCTGAAAGACCATGAAGAATTGCTTCTACACAATATGAAATACAACTCTCCTACTTATTTTTGAAAGAGAAAAACAACATAAGAGTTCACATTGCCCTCATTACTATTCACTACATCATGCAAGAGGAAAGAAAAAAAAATTAAAGAAGCAGGAGCAAAGACCAACCGTAATAGCCTGAAGCAACAATTTTGAAAGGGGAGCTTTAGCACCCAGAGGGAGACCAAAACCTGGGTGTCCAGCCTCACCCTCCAGTCACACTATGCTGTGCCTGAGACTCAAAATGACCTTCAGCTGAGTGGTTACATTAGCTCTCAGACATACTGTTGAAAATATAGTAGCATAATGCTTTGATTTGCAGTAAAGGTGAAACAATCCTTTTTTTCTAATACCACTTTCCCAAAGTGCTATTTCATGGACAACAAATTTTGCATAATAGAAAAATGAACAGTACAATAAAACTAGAAGAACAAAATAAATCCCCCACATGACACACATCCTTCTAAACCCTTGGTCCTGAATATTCCTCTGGCAGTGCAGTACAAGAGAAAATCAGGGTAACTACGCATCTGCTGATGGCTTTAAAATAAAAGAAAACCATCAAACAGCACAACTCAAGTAATTGTTTACCCCAGACTATAGAGAAGAAACAATCTGAGATGTGCCTGTAAAGCAGCCTTTAACTGGTGTGTTACTCAACAGCTGGAGCAGCCCTTGGGATGAAGGGCTCACATTCCTCTTAAGTGTCTGAAAGACCTCTCTGTTCATCCCACAATTGGAATACAAAATCATTTTACAATCTTTCCTCTTCCTTTGGCTTTTTGTACATAAACTACTAGTGTAACAAAGAATCTATTCCAGCACAGGCACATTTAATAACTAAATATTGAAATGGGTATTATTTTAAATGGGAAGCTCCCAGCACTTTTAAGTCATTCGTTTCACTCCTTAGCATGGAGTTTAACTAAACACGTAGTACCTGTGCCTGTAACTCCCACAAAAGATTTAATTTGTGTACATTTATATAGTTACTGTCATTCTTCAATTGCATTAGAAAACAAGAGGCTATACTGACAAGATAAAGTATTCAAGCACCATATGATAGGCAAAGTATAATATTGAAATAGGCAGACCAGATTATTAGACTAGACAGGATTGGATGGAGGGAATGTTTAGCCTGCCACAGTATTCACCTGGGACAGATTTTAGGTCAAGTAGTACAAACATTTTATTCCATGCCAATTAGGAAGAAAGGAAAAAAAAAAAAAATCTCCTGTTTGGAGGATTTTTAACCCAGATCACTCCACTGACCCAGTTCACAGCCTGGATCCATAAGCACTGAGAGAATGACAAGCTATTACAAGTGAAGGAAATAAGTGGCCAGGAGAGAATAGTACTACTTAAACCAGATTTTCCACCAAGGAAAATGTATTGTTAAACTACACGTTATACTTCCCTATATTTAGAATAAGGAATATATAAAATACAATAGCTCATACAACCAGTGCATGCTGTGGGATTTCTCTGAGACCAGGAGAACTGGAAACATACTCTAGCTTGCTTGTGCAGCTTCAATTAAGGCAAATTGAATTAACCTCTCCCTTGAGGAGGACCTCTGTAGCTCTGCTCCTCCTTTTCTGAACAATTCCAGATGTAGGTGTGGAACATTTTCTGTTTCTCTCTGAAGACTTCCACATGCCTGGCTGCGCTGCCACATTCATACAAAGAGGTGAGCTTCTGGGGGAGAAAACTTGGGGTGCTAAACAACGCTCAGCCAATAGTTTGATTTTTACAATATAATTCTGTTCATTGCGGCTTCCTCCCTTACTTAGCAACAGATGGATCAGCTGGAAACAACTCAGAAGAGATAGAAACACTTCTGCTGCTGAACAAATGGAAGTTTAGTACAACGTGGCTCATAATTATGCATTCAGTGGTACTTTGCTTTCTTCCTGTCGTATCCAGAATTTATTACCTGTTTAATAGCTCTTCACTTCTTTTGAATCTTCTGATTCAATCCAAGGTACTAATTAGACTTCCTTTTTTAATGCCACCAGTACCCTGACTTCTGTTGTAAGGAACCATCCTTCCAGCATAGGTCTGCAGGTTCACCTTAGCATTCTGAAGCTCAGCAGTCAGAATGGCCACTCTCACCTTTGGGCCCACGTTTGGGCCTGGCACATGTAGGAGTGATGGAACTCTAGCAGGTTTAATTGCTGTCCACAGCTCATGATTTTCCTCTGTCAGACATTTGCTAGAATGCTTTTTCACCCACAACAGCAGCACACAGGAGACCAACTCTGTTTTACTCAAATTCACAAAAGTTTTCCACCCCCAGAGGCTTCCCTCACCCCACTAAAAGGCCATGACATCAATAGAATTTTTTTTTTTTTTTAAATAACAGGTCACAGAGCTATCTTATGAACAAGGGAGAGCTATACTCATTCAGTGCAATTAATACTTTGCTTAAGATTTTAAAATTTGTTTCTTGCTCTTTTCTAACCAAACACCTCAGAACACTGCGCTATAACCATCCATACTTTTTCAAATGGTTAAACAGAAATGCCAACATTGGCAGATGCAAAGCAGTAAATCTAACGCATAAACTGAACTTGCTGAGCATAAGCAGTTTAACTCCGCATTGTGCAGGGCCTGAGCATCTAAACGTATATCTGAACGTACAGCCCAGCCAGCATAGAGCTGTTGTGTAGGAATTTACTTGCCATTTCTGGTCATCTGGGAGCCTGGACTGCAGATATTCAACAGATCACTGTTACAGGGGGCATGTCAGTAGAGCTGGCAGTTTGGATTAAAATTTCTATTGGTCCTTTTTAAGATAATAAATCTAAGACATTTATTCATAACCTGCCTTCAGATCCTGCTGGCAATGGTAAATCCATTAAACTTTGCTTTCACTGTTCATGATGTTTACAAAAATTGTAGGTGGAATTACAAACCAGTAATACAAAGCTTGGTATTTTTTCTCCTCAGATGTAATAATGAACTGGATAAGAACAAAGTTGACCCAGGGATTTCAATACAGAAACTTTCATTGGAAACCTGAGCAGTAGTGTGCAAACCCATGTTTTTATGTCAATATAATAATGGCATTTCTACACCTATTAATAACTATAGATCTACTGCTGGATTCTTGGTTGATGGGACATCATAAAATGAATTCTATTTCTTCTTAAACTATATAATTAACTCTTAATGAACCCTTCCTTTTTCCCAGTAAATTCAATTTTGTCTAATCCTTGGGTTTATGGTAATGTTGAGCTCATTAAAATGTTACTTAAAACTCATTAAAATGCACACTGAGAGGTAACAGCTTCATTACAGTAATATGTTGTAAAAGAAAAAAGAATGCTTTATTATCATTTAATTGTTTCCAAAACTGAATACATTTGCATAATGATGAGGTTCACAGGATATTTTCAGTAGTACTCAATAATTAAGCAGTTCAGTAATTAAAAATGCATTTTCTAAAAATAATTTTATGTTCTTGCTTACTCCCTGTTGTTTTTTTCAATTGAGAGAAGTGCTCATGTTGATACAGTTTACAGAATCAAGCAACAGTGATACCTGCATTGACAGTCTAAGTCCTCGGCAAATTTTTGTTTCAAAATAATAAGTTAAAATTGCCACCAATATATTTTACAAATCAGACTTTCTAACAAAGTCGTATAATATCCTCTAATCATTTTTTCAACACCAGGGACAACCAAGAATTACACAGGGGCCTTTCAAGTGCAAAGCTTTACTGTAATTTTCATCATTTATTGTTACTATGCACTTGCACATGATAGAATACCCGAGCAGAGGGCAGCTGGGACCTAGACGTGGCTTTAGAGGACGTCAAAGTAACTATGAATCTGCCCAAACTCATGTTCTGAGTCAGAAGCCCTCAAGCCAGGGCACTGATTATACAGCAGTGTTGTAGCTTCACCACTGCTTTTCTGCTTTTCCTCTTGACAGGGACTGTCCTAGCTCTAAGGCAAAAGGACTTCCCTTGCACAGGCCTGCTAACTGCATGCCATCTTCTTGCGTTTCTGACAGCACAAGGTTGAGAGTACCCATAATAAAATCCTGGCCAAGGATGTGCATCGGGAGTAGGATTTGTCTGCACTATAATGGTGGATATTATTATGGTTAGGTACGTGATTAATAGATTTATACTTAACATATAATGTTAAGTAATGGTGTCCCTGCTCACAGCAGAAGGGTTGGACTAGAAGATCTCTAGGGGTCCCTTCCAACCCCAAACATTCTATGATTCTATGATTCAAGCCTGATCACATTTATTTTAACAGTTTCTATTGGAATAAATTGTTGTGCTGGCTTAGAGAAATCCATTATGGAAGTTAAAGGTCCAGGCTTGTTTTCAATATATCTCCTCACAGTAGCAAGTAAAAATGTATTAACAAAACACTCAAAAACTAGAGATAAAAGTTACGTCTTCTCAGTAGCCTCAGCACTAAAAGTGTCTGGTGTTCATTGTTTGCCATGTGAAGTGTTACGAGAAAATCTGACGTACCTTGCCAAGGAATGCAGCCTAGACTCTTAGATGGGAAAACACAACTTTGAAGCCTTGAGGCATTCAAGGAACTGTCTACTGTAATACCATTTAAGATTCGTTGAAGTATTAATCTAATACCAATCATTGCTCTTTTCTATGGCTTTCAAATATTATTTCCACTTCTATAAAACAGATACTCATTTTTTTTAATATACATGCATCACAATGCATCCAATATGGATTTTTCCAAGTTGTTGTAAAAGTTGATTAGCACGCCCAAGAGACAATTAGACTTAAATATAGATGCAACAGGGCAGACATGTCAGTGTAAGGGGAGCAACAGAGAAAAGTGGTCTGTGCTCTTTCAACCTCTATACTATTACTAGGGAATAACAGACTAGAAGAAAAATAATCTAAAGAAAAACAGTGAAGTACTAACCAGATTTAATGTTTTTGGCAGCTATTGAGTGAATCAACAACTGTTGCCTCCCTAAACAGGACAAAAAAACTCCACTTATATGCAATAGGACAGCATTCTTCTGGTACCAGGCTGGTACAAAATGAAATCAAGTTATCTGGTTTATCACACTTTTCCTGGATGAGTCTGGACAATTAAATGATCTCAGTTCCCAGATGCAAATGGATGATCAGACTTCTTTTGCTCACTTTTTAAATTATTTAAATAAATCTGTCTCATAGAATTTTACAGTCTCCTCCATGGGCTTTGTATAGTTCCTCGCACAGTGGTCCAGATGACAATTCTATAATGCATATCTTAACAAAATTTATAAAAATAAGTCCAGGACAGTTACTCAGTGAGATATCAGTGTGTAAGCTGAAAATTGTTGTTTAATACAATAAGTCAGGTCACATTCCTAAATTTGCTTTTGATACTCCTTTACCAAAACAAACTCTTCTGCTGGAGATGCACATTGCTGCTTCTACACTAATTTACATGTCATGTTCTCAGCTATTTCATAAGATAAAATAATGTGTCTTTATAGCCGAGTAAACAATCTCTCATTTTATCTTTAGTGCACACACTAGCAGATAAGTTAAGTCATTTCTGTCAAACACTCAGCAAGACGGCTGGAAATAAATAATTCTAAAAATAAGTAACCAGCATAATAAGTATTAATGTTGAAAACCCTCTCCATTGTATTTCCTTATATTGACTAGGCAAAATTAGACATCATAAATATGAAATAGAAGATAGATGGTACACTTTTAAAAAAAAAATACCCAAACAAAACCAAAACCTATTACCTATTATATTTACTAGTTTTTCCCTATATAAGCACTGTGTAAATTGAACAATCAGCAGCAAAGGCTGTAAAAAAAGTATAAAAATGTACTTAAGTCTCAGTTTCACTTGCTGCATATGGGAGGGATGACTAGCTTATTAAATCGAATGTTTAGCAGAAATATGTAAGCACAACTGATATCAGTGCGAGATTTTTGAAATCATGGCTGTGCACATCCAAACCTCAAAAGCAGAAACGCTTCCATTACGTTAATTTTATGAACACATAAGCTCACAGAATTGATACCATTTTAATTAAGAGCTGGTATAATAATTCTAAAAAGAGAAACATAGGGAAATAGTGCTTTCTTGCTGCCTGAGTCATTCTGTTCACTGCATCCCCCTGCTGCTGTGGGGAGAGAGAAGCCGTAGTGAGATGAGATACGCTTACCAGCAGGATGGGGCAGGAGCTTTAACGCAAGTGATGTGCTGCTGTGAACCGAAAATGCTTGAAGAATTTAAACTAACCATTTCAGATTATATTTTAACTTGTAGCAAAATAACTGCTAGATACAAGCGGTGTTTTATACCCTCTTATAGTGTGATACCATGGTCATTTCAAAATGCATCAAATCTTTTCCTGTTAAAACACTGTATAATGCATTCTTATGTAGTGCCTCCCTGCTGGAGTTATGCTACACCTTGCTGTTTCCAAACACATGATGGCTTTTAGCCTAATGAACTTTTTTCTCAAAAGGATACCTAAATACCTTGTGGATCATATAAGGAAAACAGAAGACTTGAAGAGAGATTTGGGAGCTTTGTTTCCATTTTTACACCATTTCCAGACTAAAGACACTTGAGTGATACAACCTCTACATCAGGGAAGAACATTTGTTCAAAATGGTCAATAGTAGTGGTCAATGGCTTGATGTCCGGATGG
>JMFS01064903.1:0-30922 GCA_000699545.1 Podiceps cristatus
TTTTTTATTTTTTTATTTTTTTTATTTTTAACTAGATAATCACTCTGTGTCTTAAAAAGACAAGTAGGGTACTTATTTGACCACTTTATTGCAGAGCCTGCTTTAAAGACTATTGCAAGATTTCTGACAGGAATGTGAGCTGTCTCAATGTGTTGGTCTTTGCAGCAGCTTATTGCTGCTGTGCAGCCTGGAATCTTTTTAACGTTATCATCTTCCAAACATTCCTCAAAAGTAGAAGCGATTTCCTAAATTTGCAGGTTTTGTATTTCCTTCCTTGATTTTTTTGCAGCAGCCTACTGAGAATGACACGTCATTGACAGAGGAGACTCTTGTTAAGCAGAAACTGTTCCTCTCAGGTATGCTGTTAAATCTTTCTCATGGCTTAGTCTAGACACCATTTTTTAGATCTTTTTCATGAGCAGTGTGGATAAAATGGGGACTGAGTCAAAGGGAAAAGCAGTGCAAAGGCTGTTGCTAACTATGCACAGTTACAATGACATTTATTTGGCTGTCAGTGGAATGTGCTGCTTTAATAGTCATTCTCTGTCTTCTCTGAGGCTACAGCAGAAAAGGCATGGGATGGATGCAATAAATCCATGGTCTGGGTGTAGTCTATTTAGACTAAATAAATGTAAGCAGTGGTAATAAATGGGAGGCAGATGAAGGATGAATTAGCCTAAAGAAAAATGGAACTAGGAGCAGTTTTTAGAGCACCAAACTCTAATTTGGGAAAACTAAATTAAATTTTCTGTCTTTGTGGTGGGTTAACCTTGGCCAGATGCCAGACACCCACCAAGCCACTCTCTCACTCCCCCTCAACAGGACAGAGGGAGAAAATAAGATGACAAAGCTTGTAGGTCACGATAAAGACAGGGAGATAAATTACCAATTGCTATCACAGGCTAAACAGACTCGACTTGGGGAAAATTAATTTAATTTATTGCCATTTAAAAATATAGTAGGATAGTTAGAAACAAAGACAAAACTAAAACCACTTTCTCCCCTCGTTCTTCCTAGGCTCAATGTCACTCCTTCATTCCCAACTCTTCTACCTTCTCCCGCCTCAAGCGAAAGATGGGGATGGGAAATGGGGGCTGTGATCAGTTCACAACACTTTGTCTCTCCTCTCCTTCCTTCTCATGCACTTCCCGTGCTCCAGTGTGGAGTCTCTCCCACAGGATACAGTCCTCCATGTTCTGCTCCAATGTAGATCTTTCTTCAAGAACTGTTTCAGCATGGGTCCTTTCCATGGGATGCAGTCCATCGAGAATGAACTCCTCAAGCATGGGTCCCCCATGGGCCACAATTACTGCCCGAAAACCTCCTCCTCTTTGGGGTCCTCTCCATGGGCTGCAGTTTGTGCCAGAACCCTGCTCTGGTGTGGGCTTTCCACAGGTTGCATCTTCGTTCACACCTGCTGCAGTGTGGCATCCTTCATGGGCTGCAGTATAGATATCTGCTCCACCACCAACCTCCATGGTGCAGGGGCACAGCTGGCCTCACCATGGTCTTCTCACGGGCTGCAGGGGAACCTCTGCTCTGACACCTGGAGCACCTCCTCCTCCTCCTCCTTCTTCACTGACCTTGGTGTCCTGAGGGCTGTTTCTCTCCATTTGTCTCACTCCTCTCTCTCGCAGCTATTGTGCAGCATTTTTTATCCTTTCTTAAATATGTTATTACAGAGGTGCCACCAGCATCGTTGGTGGGCTCAGCTTTGGGGACCCAGATGGGGGAACTGGCTCCGTCTGACACAGGGGCAGCACAGAGGCCAGACCTACAACCCCCCTGCACCCTTGCTACTAAAACCTTGTCACAAAATCTCAATACAGTCTTGGAAAAGATCTTTTACTACAGTTCTTACTGAAATGAATTTAAAAGTAGTTCTCTGCTTTTTAAGATATTTATAGAACTAGAAAATAGGAGATGCCCATATGCCAACTAAGAAGCAGCAAGCTTCTTTTACAACAATGGCACAGGGACTACAAGAGAGCATGACTTAATTTCCTAGGGACATGGATATGCTGTTATGGCACTTAAATCTTTTTGTTTAAAATACTTCTCAAATTTTATTGCTATCTATATTCTATTTAAGAACTGTTTCAAGCAAAAAATTACAAAAATCAGTTGCTACAGGAAGGAGTCCTAGGCATGTGATATTTTTCTTCTTCAGATGTGAACCACACAAGCATTAAAAGCAGGCCTTCAAATTAATGTTATTTCTTAGGCTTTTTTGTTTTTCACAAAGTCTATAATTGAAACCTTTTTGACCTCTTTTTCCTTTTATTTCCTTCAAAATGTTAAAAAAATCAAATGCTACTGAAATCTTCTTTTCTTCTGCCTGAATGATATAATCACTGTGTGCCACCACAAGGTTTAAGGAAGCCGATGCAGCAGTTTCCATACTGTGCTTGTATAGCTCTGAAACAGTAGGCAACAAACACTGTTGACAGGATAGGTCAACTCTATGAAACTTGTAAAACTTGCCCTCCAGCACTGTAACCAAATATAGAAAGAGCTCATATATTTGACAGTTATTTTTAAAGATTCTTACAAATTCCTGTAATGTGAGTCTTGTTACCTTTGAAAGCAGATAAAAAGCACAGAAAGACAGGCACGTCTACACAAAAAGCTGCTGCTTCTGCTGGACTTCTAAATCTGGCACCATGTTTTGCAAAAGATCAATGAAAGGTTCTTCTGCTTCACTATAAGTGGTTTTGCCCTGTTTAAAATATGGTTTTATGTCTTCACCGAAGCTGTGTGAACTGTGTGGTCAACTATGAAATGTAAGATACTGTACATCTTACCTATAGAGAACAGGGAGGTGTTTCTGGTTTGCGTGTGCTGCTTGGAGAAGTCAGCTGGCCCAATCACTCACTTGTCAAGGGAGTTTCTCTTGTTCTCCCCTGTTGCATATTGTCCGAAGTTTACTATCATATTTTTAAAAAGGTGACTTGTATTAACGATTTACAATCTAGCAGGGTATCTGTTAACATGTCTGCACTTTCCAGCTTTTTTCCTCTTATTGAAGGATAGGAAGTAATAACTATGATGTACCTATGATAGATTTGTGATACCTGTTTTCCAGGTGACCTTGTGGTCACTATAAAGGACAAAAGTTCTGTTGCCTTCTATGAGAAATGAATTGGGTAGTTAATATTTCCAGTGCCTACAGCTGTAGAATTTCCATGACCTATCATTTCCCACTTGATGCTTTATCATCTCTATCTATAGACATCCTGGTGCAGCTCAAAGTAACAAAAGCAATCTGAATTCAGTGATACAGAAATAGAATGATTTATGCAAGATAAGCACCAAAAAGTTTTGGATGTTTTTCCAATTCTTTTTGTCTTTGTAATCTTGGACTGTATGAGTCACATGTGAAAAGGTTTTCTCAAGATTGTTGGGTCTTCTTTCTTTCTTTTTTTTTTTTTTTTTTTTTTTTTTTTTTTTTTTTTTTTTTTTTTTGTGGATGAGCAGAAATAACAGCTGTTTGTGTGAATAAAATTGATACAGAAAAAGCCAACCAAGGTTGTTAAAGAAGGTTATGTCAGAGTTAGGAGATTAATCATTCCAGTTCCAGAAGACAAGTGACTCAAGGATCTCACCACATTCCACATTATACGAGTTCCACAAGTTTATGTAAAATTGCTATCAAGGGAAATTGTGAATATGGAGGCCTATAACATCATCAGTTTCTTATGCACATCGAGGACCATATATCCCAGCAGTACGTGCAAAAGTAGATTTTGCTGCTTTAAGGGCTCAGACGGAGAAGGAGCTTTGCATACTGTACCCAGGATCAGCTGAGCATGGCTTTCAGTCACAACTGCCTAAGGCAGGCTCCTGCTACACAGCAGTGCTCCCTGACAGCATCCCGTAGGACCTGGAAATGATTTTACAACCTTGTTATTTGCCATCCTAAGCATGTGGTTTCGGTTGCTTAATGCCTAAAGCTGTTCCCACATTAATGTTGTATGGTTGTCTAATCATACTAGAAAAAGTCAGGCTTTTTTTTTTTTTTTTTTTTTTTGGGTTCAAGCACTTCTCTAGCTCTCACTGCATTTGTGTGCATCTGTTTCTTTGCTATGTGAATTACTGAAAGTCTCCAAGAGCAATAGAATAAAATAGTCTTAAAATGTCAGTAGAAACACAGTGAAGGAAATGCTTGAGAAGAATTGTTGCTTGGAATTATTATTTTTTTTTTTAGGTTCTTCCTGTACTAAGCATTTTACAGAATAAACAGACATAGCTCTTGCCCCAAGGAACCCTGTATGCTTTACAGTCTTAACACAAAATATGGAAAGGATGGAATAAGGACATTTAAATCATATTTTGGCTTCAACCATGATGTTCACTTGGTTAATTAAGTCAGTTTTCTTTGAAGAAAAGAAAAATATTATACCAGTTATTTCTGTATCCTTAGCTAAGCATCAAACTTGAGTATTTTAGGAACATGTATATGACAATAGCCTCCTGATAGAAAGGCTGTTAACAAGCTAACATGGAACATTTCTGTTTCTATATGGTACAAGTGAAAGTATTGCAATGAGACTGCAAGAATATGAATGTATTTGGGAAAAATAAGTTTCAAAAGATGCAAGTATGATCAAAAAAAAAAAAGGCACTAAAATGACAGCTAAACCGAGACACATTCTGAATCCATTAAGGATTTTATTATGTTGAAGCCAGAAACTCTCTATGATATTATTCTAGCTTAAGTGTAGTGTCAAAAAGAATGTGTTAAAAAAATCCAGTACACACACTAACTTTTCAAGATGATGATGCTGGGTTGATTTTAGAGACATATTGTATTTGGGTATTATTAAATGCCTTTTGGGTCAGAAGAATAAATATGGGAAAACGTCTTTCTCCAGCAAAACAGGTCTACACCCTGTATTTAACCTGACCTATTTTCTTTTGCATATAAAGTATATTTTTTATAATATTTACACTGCTTAACAATTAGAGATTTTTTTTTTAATAGACTGTATTTTATTTTCAGCTAGGAAATACTCAGCAAAAACATAGACTGGAATACAACTGAAGTCATTAAGGTTCTAATTATAAGACTGTTAGGAAAAAACTTCTCTATAAACTTATTGTTTGAAAATCACAAAGAGATGATGAAATTGCTAAATTTCCAAGTCCTCTGTAGAGTAAATATGAACTACTAACAAGCCGCCAGCTTTACCTGACCAAATGGGGAATCCTCTTCATGCACCATGGAACCAAAGAAATGCCATACTGATGAGACTGACTTGGTGGCCATGGAAATGCTTTGAAAGGTGCCTTAGATCAGGTCCTACGGAGAGAGATCATTTTCCTTGTACATCTGGACAGCTTCCACGGGGGTTAATTGTTATGGAATTGTCATGAAGCTTTTTAGCAGAAGTTGAATCTGAACTATGTTTAACAGTTACTGAGGGAGCTAACCTCAGTAAATTTCTCTAATCCCATTTTTAGCTCACTTATATTTCTGTGAGCCTAGGAACCTAGAGTCACAGAATGAGTTCCACACATTCATACATGCCACACGAGAAAGTACTTCTCTTTCTTGTCAGTAGTACTATTTCCTGACAAACTCCCTGAGAGTCCTCTAGTTCCCATGCTGCTGCCTTCTTTTTCTGCTTGCCTTTTGTGATTTGTAGACATCTAGGACATAGCCTGTCCTAGCTGTCTCATTTCAAAATTGAGAGATTTTATTTAGTCATTTTTTGTATGGTAGCTCTTTCCTGAGCTATTCTCGTTATCCTCTCCTATATCAACTTTGGTTTTACAATAACATTTTTAAGATGAGATACTAGAACTGCATGAATATTCAGAATGTGGAAATATCTGACATAATGATCTAGCTAAATGTTCTGTTCTGCTTTGTCAGAATTTCCTTCCTAAATGACTTGAAAAATCAAAGCACTGCACTTTTCCAGAATAAAAGTTAAATGCACAGTGATGTTACATTTGGTCACTTATTTTAGAACTAGTCACTTTGCTAGCTAGATAGGAATTTAAAAAGCAAAGACTTGCCATTGCAAAAGTTTATCCTTCATTTAATTTCATTGCCCTCTTGAGCTTCTGCAAATAGCTTAATGACTTTGTGACTTTGTGAAGGGCTGCTGTGATATAATTGAGACGTTAACTCTGAAGCCTAATGATATAAGGAAAACTTATACTACTCACAGTATGTCATTTTAGCAGAAATACTGAGATGTGTTGGTAATATGAAAGAAGACAGTACATAAATCAATATTTTCCATTGTCCAAGATCCATTGTAAGTGTACGATTCTATAACACATCTACCCCAGTGTTTTATATTCCATTTAAAATGTATATTTAAGACATTGTGTGATTTATTAAGCTACTATCAAGTAGCTTACAGAAAAAAACAGCCTTTGATTATATATCTTACCTTTGATATTAAAAGATCCTATAATTTGAAGCTTCCTTCCATTTGTTGGTGAGCTGCACAGCTGTGTTAAATTGCATCCAGTAGTGCCCCTGTCACTGGAGGCTCACTTGAGCAAATGAAGACATGCACTGACGGAAGACTTGTTTGGACAGATAAGATTTCTTAAGCTGCATTAGCTCATCTTCATCCGTCAGTCCAAGACATATTTGTCTGACCTTAGCAGATTGCCTGTTATCTGACTGTCAAAATATTCCTAATATTGAGCCTTTCCTCCACATTTATTTCTCAAATGCTTGTAGTTTCCAGAAGTGATCCTTCTCCACATGTGTTTTTCCTCTTTAAGTTTGTTCTTATATTTTGCATAACAGAAGTACTGTGCATGCTTTAATGGATGTTTATGATGAAGTACAGTGAATTTCAGTTACAAAGTATCACAGAACCACAGAACGGCAGGGGCTGGAAGGTACCTCTGGAGATCATCCAGTCCCACCCCCTGCTAGAGCAGGGTCACCCAGAGCAGGTCACACAGGAACACGTCCAGGCGGGTTTTGGGTATCTCCAGAGAAGGAGACCCCACACCTCTCTGGGCAGCCTGTGCCAGTGCTCCGTCACCCTCACAGGAAAGAAGTTTTTCCTCATGTTCAGACAGAACTTCCTATGTCCCAGTTTGTACCTGTTGCCCCTTGTCCTGTTGTTGGGCACCACGGAAAAGAGTCTGGCCCTGTCCTCTTGACACCTGCCCTTGAGATATTTATAAGCGTTGGTAAGGTCCCTTCTCAGTCTCCTCCTCCTCAGGCTGAACAGCCCCAGCTCCCTCAGCCTTTCCCTCTTCTTTCTTGAACTGGAGGGCCCAGAACTGGACACAGGACTCCAGATGGGGCCTCACCAGTGTAGAGTAGAGAGGGAGGAGAACCTCCCTCGACCTGCTGCCCACGCTCTTCTTAATGCACCCCAGAATACCATTGGCCTTCCCAGCCGTGAGGGCACGTGGCTGGCTCATGGTTAGTTTGTCATCTACCAGGACTCCCAGGTCCTTCTCCGCAGAGCTGCTTTCCAGCAGGGCCCCCCCCGACCTGTACGGGTGTATGTAGTTATTCCTCCCCAGGTGCAGGACCCTGCACTTGCCTTTGTTGAACCTCATGAGGTTCCTCTCTGCCCAACACGTCAGCCTGTCCAGGTCATGCTAAATGGCAGCACAACCCTCTGGTGTCCTTTTTTTTTAAATCTTCCCTACAAGTTCATATACACGGTTCAGGCTGGATTGAAATATTCTGTGTTACTATGTATGTGCTCCTTCCTCTTCTCATCCAAAGATAATGTTTCAGTCACATTCAGCTTTTACTCAGTGTTCAAGCCATTTCCTTCTGTCTGGATTTTTGTATTCTTGTGTATGTTTGATTAAGGATATGGGCAGAAGTGTAAGTCTATTTCAAACGAAAAGAAATATCTAAATTTGCCAGTCTCTGCAATGTTTAAGCCCCTTCATTACCTAATGGGTAATCAGAATCCTAAACAGAACAATCCAAGTAAGGAAACAGCCTAGTTCCGGAGAATCTCTTAAAGCCACAGGAATTGGATTAGCAAATGCTTAAATCATCCACTAGCTATCTGCTAAGATAACTTCCAAAGACCACAGTTGTACAGAATGATGTAGATGAAATGAACCGATTACTTCTTGTGTACACTCGGCATTTTTTAGGAACAGACTCAAAATCTTCTTTCTGTTTACACTATTTGGAGAAACTTTGGTCCATAAACTCCAGTCATGCCATTACATGTTTCAACAACCATGAAACTTAAGTGCACGAAGTTGCTCTTTCTCAGATTCTGTTAGTAGGACTCCCTTTATTTTAAGATTTTCATATTTACAAACCAAGTTGCAACAGGTGAAACTGTTTACCCAGTGTTTTCTGGGATGTGGGAGATGGTACCTTTTGTTTTCTTGCACCAACATCCAACTCAAATCAGTAATAAACTTTTCTATTTCATAATTAGACACTGAGGGGTAACTTTGAAAGTAGGTACAAAATGTGTGCAGAGGTAGAGATAGATATAAGTACCTCATCTGAAAACATTTTCTGTATGAAACAATATTTATACATAGCCCTGTACCATTATGGAGTCTCCTATCAATGCAGTTGGAAGTATGTGACAGAAATGTTCAGAAAATTAGGGATTCCAATCTATAAATTGGTGGAGCATGGGTGACAAAAAAAAATGACAGGAATTTCTCTTTCATTTAGTTGAAGGGGGATGGTATCTTGTGACTTTCCTTTCATTGCCTCAGAGAAATGTCCAAGACATCTCTAATTATAGTAGATAATTATGTCTATCTAGTATCTGCTTCATGCAATGACAATCAGACCATGTCTTATTTTGATAAATTTTACATACTAACATAAGCTAATGGTAAGCATTCTACAAATTATTTTAGACCACAGCAGTTAAAAATGATCCGTTTATGCAAAGGATCTGAGGTATTTATCTTTTCTGTTCATTGAAGATGCTTGAAATTGGTAGCTGTAAAATCATTTGTGAAAAAGTCCTATACAAAATAAGCACTAATATTAGTAGATGCTACTCTAATCTTAGGAGATACCGGAGCTAAATCAATAATGAAGTGATTCAGACAAAAATACTTAAATGTTATTTCCTAGTCTTAATATTATTTAGCAATGTAAGGTGCTGAATTTCCTCATGAACTTGTTCTGTCATCTGGGAATAAATTCTGTCCTGCCTCATTGTATGTATCATCAGAGGAGTGTCAGGTGTTTTACAGAGAGCAGGGAAAAGAGCTAGTTTAAGGAGTTATAATGTGTGTGTGTGTGTGTGTGTGTGTGTGTGTGTATAATGATGCAGAGTATTATTTGAAATTGGAAACTGTTCCTTAGGAAAGATAGGAAATTGTTCTGCATATAATGATTTATCTCTATGCCATGTCTAATAGGGGCCAAGCAAAAAGTAACATCAAAGCATCTAGTTGTAATTAGATAATATTGCTATACCAAATTTGGGGTTTTGCTCAGGTTGATTTTTAGAAAAGATTTATAGGAAAGTAAAGACACTTGTCAAACACTGTTAAGGAACTAGTTCCAAGTTTATTATCACAAAATTCTATTTTCCTGTATACATTCTGTGTTAGTCCACCCTTTTTCCATTATCTTGTTCACCTCTTTTTATCTCCTAATCTTAATTTTCCAGAACAATTATCTTTTAGTAGTATTCGTAGTCTAATTATAGCCTCTAAATGATGACATGCTCTGAAAGAAATGTATTTTCATTTCTTAAATACCATATTAAGACAGTAGCCATCAGCGTTTACTTTTCAGATAGAAGAGCACATTGAGTGGAATTCTTTGGAGGACTTTCCTGGATTTGCTAGTCTTTAATTATTACATAAATGATGCTATCATAGGTTGCTTAATGAACTTTTAAGTGACACCACATCCTGGGAAAAACTATGGGTAAACTGGGAAAGGGAATACAGTGCAAATAATTTACATATATTAGGGACTGTGAGAAAGTTAATGAATATAGACTGGTACACCTGTATTCTTGTCAAAGAGACAGCAATACGAATGATCAAAGATCTAGAAAATAAGACCTCATGTAAAGTGCAAGTCCTGAGATAGTTTAGAAGAAAAAGGACACAGTGAAGATATTACTGTCAGGCATTGCTGCAGAGGAAAATAATCTGCTTTCCATGACAAGGAGTGATGAGCTTAAACTGTAGCAAGTATTTCAAAGTAGATGATAATTTTTTTTGAACTCTGGGGAAAGCAATACCTGCAATAAATGGTCTGGAGAGATCATGGAGTCTTCCTCATCAGATGCGCTCAAGAACAGGGTGAAAAATCACTTAGGAAGAATGATATAGGCACATTGGTTATTCCATCAATGAATGAATTAGAGGACCTGTGAAGGCTGGTTTTTGCTTTGCAATTTTATTATCAGACATTAGCAGAAGCAATACCTCTCACTTTTCTCACTTCTTGTGCAGCCCTCCACATTTTGCTTGGTAATAACTATAGAGTCCTGCAGATTTGGGAAAATGTTGGGAAAAATGTTGGGAAAATTGAGGCAGAGTTTCAACAGTTTTGGCTGGAGAATTTGGGACAGGTTTGAGGGATAAATATTGGCCTTTGCAAATGAAGACCTAACTGTAGAATGATGTCAGGTAGCTATTAATATTGTGATATGAATCATCTCCTCTCCTAGCAGTGCCATTCATCAGTGCTCACACACCAGAATGAAATATTGCAATGCATTGCCTTTGATAGCCACTCTCTGTGACCTAACTAGTGCCAAAAATCGGGTTTGGTTTTTTTTTTTTTTTTTTTGCTCTTAAGTTTGACGTATTTATAAAATACTATGAAAAGCTAACTAACAAAAGGCTTCTGACTGCTTAGCAATTTGTTCCTCTACAAAGTGAGCAGGTTTAATGTTTCTTATTTGCAGTGAAATAACACCAACAAATAAGAAGCAGAAACAATGTCAGCTTAACGTCTATTACAAAGAGAAATGTAAATGGAAAACTCCTTTCCACTGCTGCCACCCCTACAGACAAATGCCCGTGAAATAGATGTCAGGTCATGCAATCAGTGACAATATGATCACATTTTGTGTTTAAAGACAATAAAAAAATAAAGGTTTCACCTATTGAGCCATTCATGCTGACTTAGATTAAGCTTTAAAGCACTGTAGAATTATGAATAGTACACCTCCAACCTTCCTTTCCTGTCCTCTAATATTGTTTAATTCTAAACAGATCTGGTTTGACTTTGGACAGGGTTTTTAATTATATCTAAAAATAAACATTGTAGGACTGAGTATTATTTTTCGAATTCAGCAGAGACAAAGAAAAGAGCAAGAGGATAGCACAACAGAGGTATTGATAGAGTTCCTATTACCTACCCAAAAAGAAGCATAACTATAGTTGGAAATTCTTGCATTTTAAATTGCACAGGCTGCTTTATTATAAGTGAGATTATTTTCAAAGAGTGTAAGGTTTCGATTGATCTTCAGTCTGCTTGGCATTTTACATGGGACTATTTGACTGTATTCAAAGTAGAAAAAGTAGTTATAGACCTGAAGAACAGAGTGTAGTCAACAGCTGATAGAAAAATCCAGAGAAGATTGTTCTGGTAAATATAGTCATCCTCTCTCTCAGTGAGCCTTAAACTAGATAAACAACATGTGGTCAGTAACAATACCACCTAATGAACAACCAGAGGCCCAACCCCTGGGATCATAAAAATGCTTTGGCTGCATTTTTATGAATAGTACAGACCAGACTCAAGTCTTGGGAAAACAGGAAAGTTAATTTAAAGTAGTATTTCCTCTTCTCTCTTATTTCACTTGAAACTACTTCTGTTGTCATATTTGACACTAAATTTCAGCATATATTGTGATGCGATAAACAGCTGCACTACAGATGTACTGCAATTTACAGATGGATGGATTGCAGTGATTTTCCCAATGGATAGAAAGGAAAATTTTTGTATTCATTAAGCAACCTCATGCTGCATCACTCTCAAGGGAAACTCCATGAGAGCACCCACTCAGATATCACTATGGTAAGGTAACATTTACAGATCTTGGGAAACAGTAAAAGATTCCTTTTTCAAGAGATTATTCTATTACTGTTTGTCTATAAGTGATATTCAGTGAGGACTTTTGCATGACCATGCAAAGCAAAACTGCGTTGCTTCAGTAAATATTGCTCAGTCATTTCTCACCATGAATATACACCTTTCCTTTAGCAAATTTATGATGTTACTGCATCATGAAAATGCTGAACAATGATATTCATGGGGATTGACCAGGAAAACATTCATTAGTGGTATGTTCTGCTAGTATCAGATGGTGGAAGATCTTCAGGTAAATTGGGGGGGGGGTAGGGGTGTGTGTGTTAATCACAACAAGGTATGTCAGTCTGCTTCAATGGTAACTACTTTTTGACAACTACTGAGGGATTTGCATGCTAAAGCCATATATTTTCTAGATACCAGCTGAAATAAAGATGATTTGTCAATAGCCTTGAATCCAGAGATAACCATATTACTATTTTAAAGATTAATATTATTTTTGAAAGTTGACTAATAAGATAAACCTTTCATATATGACATTTTATGTTTATGCATATAGATACCTATAATTTATTCAGAGATAGACTTTGCACTGACAAGTATGTAAAGGTTCTACAAATTATGAATTCCACAGTATTGGTTCGCAAGGATGGTTTTATAAAGATGGCAGTGATATCAGTTTGGATTTATATACAGTCCTTAATTGCTTCCCAGTTTCTAATAAAAGCAGAGGTTTCATACACTGATAAAAAGGGTAGAAAGCAGAATTCACCATAGGTCTTATTCACTGAGGATGGCTCAGGGTATGGATCAAACTCCCATGAAAGGGTTTGAGATTTTATAGTAAAATCTGATACCTGGATGCATATATTTACAAATATTGAATTTATGATTATATGGAAACATTAGCTGAGTTATTTCTATAGTGCTGGGTGCTGTGCTTCATAAATAATAGTTCTGTAAAGTTAACTTTAAAGTTTTGGGTTTTCTTTTTCTTGTTCTGACTTTTAATATTTAGTATGCTCTTCAAATTCTTTAGAATGATAGACACTTGTAAATACACATTTACTGCCATAAATACTTTCCTCTTCTAACAAGTAATATCTTCAAAGTAGTTAGATTTCCTAAAGATTTACACCAGTTTGACTTGAGTATGATTTATTTTTATATCATTGACTAATAGTTAATGTTATTCTCAGCTACTCTGTTTCCTTTCCACAAATGTTTCCTAACTAGAATAATATTCTAAAGCAGAAATTTGAATCAAGAAATAGATCCGAAAGCATTTATTCACAAGCAAATACCTGATATAAAATGAAAACGGAACAGGCTAATGAAAGATGGAAAAATGCCTAGAGAAACAACCATGTATTTTTCTTCCCAGGCTGTGAACTACTAGGAACATATCTAACTTCTCAGGTAGGTTAATTATGTAAGAGAGTTCAAGGAAAGACTCCATTTCAGTAGCTTTGGCTAGCTAAGACTTCATATGGCCCATTAAGGGGCCAATGGAGACATTAAAATCACCAGGAAATCATTGCTGAAAAAATAACATTTTCATGCTTTTGTAAGCATCCCTCATGAAAGGCTGCTTCTGTGATATTTTTATGTGGGGTTAAGAAATTTCGTTTATTCCTTGCAACTTTTCCTTTTTCCTTCACACACACTTAAAACAAACAAACAAACAAACAAATATACATACACACACAAAAATCCTTACTCTTTGTCTATCCTGGTTTTGGCTGGGATAGAGTTAATATTCTTCCTAGTAGCTGGTATAGTGCTGTGGTTTGGATTCAGTATGAGAATAATGTTGACAACACAACGATGTTTTCAGTTGTTGCTAAGTAGTGCTTCTGCTAAGTCAAGGACTTCTCAGCTTCCCGTCCCCTGCCAGCGAGGAGGGGCACAAGGAGCTGGGAGGGAGCAGAGCCAGAACAGCTGAGCCGCGCTGGCCAGAGGGATATTCCATACCATATGACTTCATGCTCGGTATATAAAACTGGAGTTGGCAAGGGGCAGGAATCATTACTCGGGGCTGGGCTATCACCCAGTGGTGAGAAATTGCTGCATTGTGCTTCACTTGCTTTTGTATATTCCTATATCAGTATTATTATGATTATTATTATTATTATTTCCTCTTCCTTTGTGCTGCAATCAAGCAAGCCAAGCAGTTAAAGCCTCTATGGTATGGGGAATGGTGGCTGAAATATAAATATGGGGAGGCCTGGCAGATGGATTACATCACACTCCCACAGACCCACCAGGGCAAGCGCCATGTGCTTACAATGGTGGAAGCAACCACTGGACGGCTGTAAACTTGTCCTGTGCCCCAGGCCACCACCCGGAACACTATCCTGGGCCTTGAAAGACAAGTTTTATGGTAACAGAAAGAATTGAGTCAGATAATGGGACTAATTTTCAAAATAACCTAATAGACACCTGAGCCAAAGAGCATGGCATTGAGTGTATCACATTCCCGCTCATGCACCGGCCTCCAGGAAAATTGGATGGTATGATGGAGTGTTAAAAACTACACTGAGAGCAATGGGTGGTGGGACCTTCAAACACTGGGACACACATTTAGCAAAAGCCACCTGGTTAGTCAACACTACAGGATCTGCCAGTCGAGTTGGCTCTGCCCAATCAAAACTTTTATGTTCTGTAGAAGGATGTGTAGTTGCTGGCTGGGGCTAAACCCCAACACCGTCTCTTCCTATTAGGGTTCATCATTCCCCTGAGAGGACAGGAAGGCCTTAGTCTCATCAGAATAAAAAAGCTTGACTCTTTTTTTCTCTCATCCTTCTTACACATATGCCATGTCTTTCAGCAGCTCTGTGGTATGGCATAGGTAACGGATGGCCTTTTGTATTCTATGGATAATACAATTCTTCAACATTCACAGCACTCCAGAACCTATCCATGCCATATCCCTGTCAAGGTATTCTAAATCTAAACTGATTTGCACACCAACAGATAGATTCATTGATAGTTGCAAAAACCTACATCTTATGCCCATCTGATTTATGAGATCACTCATAATGAAGGAATGGTTTAATGAAAAAGGTGTAACTACAGTAAAGCAATGAGTTATGTTCTAGTTGATAGCACTGGAAACACAAGTTTCAAAAGAGAAACTTCCAAACAATACAATTATTTCTTTTCCCCCAGTCTCTTCCAAACCTGTGAACTGCAGAATATTTTGGGACTTCTCTCAACTGAAAATGCCATGCTCTGCTGCATGGATATTGTCCTTCTAAAAATGGCCTTCTGTATGCATTAGTATTGTCACAGAACTGTTGGAGTCTGCATAAGACTGTGTTCCAGTCAAGGAAGGATGGGGGAAGGACAGATATTTTAATTGATATTTGCTACAGATGAAGCTTCAAAACTTGTTTCAGCTAGTTCTTTCCTAATTTAGGATCTTTGTTGCACTGTGGCTTTGCTCATTTGCTCACTGCCTGCAAGAAAGTAGCATTCTTATGCTTATCTGAAAATGTCTTTCCAATGATGTGGAGACGATTGATGATTTTGACTAGTATTCAGGTTTAACTTTTTTTTCCTTAAGGTGTCAGCTGACTTGCATTTTTGAAATTCCAGTATAGAGTTTCATATATGTGACAGATATGACTGTCTTGCTGCGTGACAGTTTCAATTGCACTTTGGCTTGGTGACTTTTTAGAAAGATCACACCTTGGTCTTGAAGCAGGTCCAATCCCTGCCCCACCCCCTCTCCCCGCTCCCACGCCAAAATATGCTGTTGGTTTTAGAGTTCAGTGAGACTTCCCATTGAGTTTAAAGTGTGGTTACTGCCATGCAAAATTAGAATTACTGTAGTGTGGGTAATACGTGGTTTAGACTATTCTGTTCTGAGTTTTTCAGTATAGTTATCTGTGGTCCATACTATCATTTGTGGATTCCAATAGTCTTCCTACTGTCTTATCAGGCTTTGTGATAGACATCTCTGGCACAGAGAGAGAGAGATAATAGTAATTGCCAGTTGGAAGTCTATGTGATTCAGAGTTTAATGTAAATCTACTGCTTGTCAAATATGCATTTCATGTACCTCAGATGCTTCCATTTATTATGTTGTATGTTCCTGAGGAGTCTGTTGTACCTGATCCTGTATAATGTTGAATACTTCCTTGACGGACAAGATATGATGCTTCTCTGAGGCAAACTCATGAGATGATAGTGTCTCCATAAATGCCTTTCTCTGTTATATATAACTGTTATACAGTTATAATGCTTTACATACTGATGCAGTATGTGCTGCATCTAACGTCATATGCTGAATGAGTGGTGTAGTGATATCTCATAAAAGATTGGTCAGAATTGATATAAATTGTGTATTTTATTCTTCCACATAAAAAGATATAACAACTGTTAACAGATATACACTAACAAACTTTTACCTTTTCCTCACCAGTGATGAGTGCTCAGCATCATGAGAAAGGGATAGTATGCTGTCTTTAGGAGGTCTCAGGAAAATATTATTCCATTGTTCATGAATCTTAGATTCAGGCTGTAAATTTTTGTGTCAAGACCATATAAGAACCAGAGCTAAAACAGACTACCATGCTGTTTCTTTTCTTTAATATTTAATTTTGTTTCACACTCTATGAAACCAGTCATCACACATCCTGAACATTTACAGAACTGATAAGACCAGTTCCCAATGACTTCTGTTGGAAAGTTTCGAATAATGCAAAATACCAAGTTTGAGCAGGAAACAGAGAAAAATTACTATCTCATGAAGGCAGATTATTGCCATGGGATGTTTATTTCTCGAACTAGCTTTAAGATGAAAAGCCCGTTCATCAAGCAAAGAGTTTGAAAAAAATTGTAATGCAGTATTAATCCTTATTTCTTGTAGCTGGAAGGGTGTTATGGTACAATAAATAACAATAATTATTTTGTACTGTCTTGTCAGAATTTTCTTTGCAAATACATTACTATTAGTTATGTTTTAACAACAAAGGCAATGTTGCTGACATCAACCACTGCTTTATGAAATGGAAATAATATTAGACAAAATAATTTCCTAATGGGTTCTGATACTGCAAAATTCTGTTTATGTCAGAATATGAGCTGTCTTAAATTCCAGTTACTTAGAACACGTTTCCTTGCAGTTCTTATGATGTTCCCTGTTAGTAAAAATATTTCTCTGGGGAAAAAAAAAAAAAGATCTGCCTCTTGACCATTCCCATTAGAAATTTATCTGATGTAGTGAAGAATAGGTAAGGGTTTAGGAACAGTGGTGAAAATTCAGCTCTCTTATTGTTTGTACTGAGTTGAAATTAGCCCATGAGCTGTGACTTGGCACAAGTTTTATTTGGACACTTAAGTCTATTTTTAGCCTGTGCTCAGTCTATATTTCAGGGCTCCCAATCTCAGCTTTGTTGTAGATTTTAATTGTACCCTGGCTTTGTCTTTCATTAAGTCAATTTCCATTTTGTAAAACAGGGCAATAATAGTGGATGAAGTGGTCCAAAATTAATGACAAGTTTAAATAAAATCTCTCTCTCTAGTTTAAAATAAAAAAACCTCACCACTTTTATTTTAAGATATAATCCTTAAAAAAGCTCTATGTTCTGTTAATATAAACTGCTTATTAAAATATTAATATGTGAAATACTCAGTATCATCCTAGCAGTGCTTGTACAGGTCTGTTTAATATGTACCCATCAGAACAGGTGAACCTTTATTTCTGAACTATCTAGACATTGCAGTAACACAAACCTTTAAAGCCCTAGACAGATTAAGATCTTAAACACTGAGAGTTGTTGCTGTCCTTCTATGTCCAAAAATGGTGTAGATAAACTGTTTTTGATTAAATAATGTATTTTAATAGAAATCAGTTTGGTGGAAGGGCTAGGAAAGTAGAATGGAAGCCAGTTGATTTATTCAGGGTGATGGGGATCTTTTGGGTGCTTTCTCTACTGTCTTAAAAGAGCTTTCATTTGTGCTTCTTTGAAAAAGAAAAGGTGATAGAAAATGTATACAAATGCCATCTAACTAATTAAAAGTTAAACTGCAGGCCGTTTTGTAGGGCAAAGGCAGAAAACATTTACCACCATACTTCTCTTTTTTTCTTTGAGCCCACTGATCTAGTAGAAAATAAATTTTGTGAGGACTAAGCAGATATGTTGTGAGCTCCTCCTTATTTAACTAATAAAGCTTTTTGAGACTGTGTTGAGATGTAAATTGTCACTTTTTTCAAAGGAAGATTTATGTGAGATTTATGTATTTATATCAACAAGTCTGCTGGGCTTGTTTACACAGGTGACGTGCACTTAGATTCTGGTCTTTTGTGAATCTGTGAGGGATGTAATAACCGATAAAGACACTGAGTCCACACAACAAATCTTACTGCAATGTAATAAACTAAGAAAACTGGTGCGTAAAATGCTGTTGTCACTTTATGCATAACACCTCAACATTTTGCTACAATAACTAAAAGAAACTCTCATGGTTTTTTTCCAAAAGCACAAGTAAAGATATATATTATTGGCTGGTAGCCATGGGAAGCCCATAGTTAAGCAAACTTCCATCCTGAAGAAGGCAATAGTACACACAGTTAACATATGAAAATGGTAAGGGCCGTTTCTTTTGCAATAAATGTTCCGGGGTGCCTGGTGATGCTGTGAGCCTAACTGCCTTTATCTGACTGCATGATATGTCTGAAAGAAATCAAATGAAGATAATGGGAACTCTGGTGTTTGCTAGAACTGAGGAAAGGAATCATCAGCCTGCCTATTTGCCATAGACCTAAGCCTTCTGATTTCTTTTATATGTACATTAATTTACAACTGAAATGAGAAATTTGGAAGCTTGGTGCTTCCTGCCTAGAGAGTAGATACTTTTACATTCTGACTACCTTGAAACATCAGTTTCTTGCTTGTTGCCCTCATTTAGCGCGTCCCCTGACCTTACAGCTTGAACAATTTGGCCTGCCCCTGGAATCCCAAATCTTGATGATGGAACGTGGCAACAGTTTGTTCCCTAAATAGTCCCATCATACTTAAGGAAAGTTCTTGGCAGTGGCTTATCTCTAAGTAATCCCATCACAGGGAAATTCTTGGCAGTCAGTCCTTAAAAAAAAACCAGAGAAACTTTGTTTAAAATATTAAACCAAATAAATAATATGATCACATTAAAAATATAAAACAAGAAAGGACTAAGTGAAGAGAGGGACAAGACAGATCTAATTGGATTTTTTCCATTGTAAATTAAAATACAGCTGCTTGGGGTGGAGGCATGATGCTGGGTTCTTCTTGCACTAATTAGAAAGCCAGTGCTGCCAAAACCTGTTTTCCCATCTGCCACTCAGTTTGCAGGATGTTCCTAAAGCCCCTCTCGGAAGGCTGGCATTTGCTGATCCCACTCAGCTGTGAAACTGAACCTGTAGCACACGTTACATCAACAAAACAACCCTAGAAAAAGAAACTGGGAGAGTAGTTCACTCTGTAATCGCATCACAAAATATATGAAAGTCTCAGAGCAAGCAAAGCCTTGATCCTGAAAAGAACAAAAACTTTGTCAATGTTAGTGGTTCCCCCGCAGGGGGAGGAATGGTTGGCCTTTCAACCAACCTTTAAAGGGTTATGTGGCATTTTTTTTTTTGATCTTTTTCTCTTTTTCTCTGATTCTGCTTTAGAAACAAGTGTAGGATGTTTTGAAATCAGACAGTTTTTGGTTTTGGAAAGCTGTATCTTGTTTTTATTTTCAAAAGGTCAAGATTCAATATTTTGAAGAAAAAGTAATAATTAATTTTCATTTTTATAATGGAGAAATGATGGGGAATGAACTGATTTGTTTGGTGTTGTTTGCAGAGGAGTAATAAGGGAGAAAATATCTCCTATTAGAATGTATAATCTTAGAAATGTCTCAGGCGTCTTTTTCTGCAAGTGCAGTGTCTTATTCTTTAATACAATATTAACTGTTCTGATTTTATACATTAGAAGATGAAATTTCCATTGGTTCACTCAGTTGTCATACAGATTTCTATATTTCTCATCTGGATTAGAACCACTTAATGAATACTCAGTATGTGGAAGTTAAACTCATCACATTTAACATTAAAATGCTATAATGAGGGAAGGGAATATTCAATCAATGTTTAGTGTAATACTTCCATGTGTTTTTTGTTTAACGTGAGCTTAAGTTTTCTTAGATGTATGGTATTAATTTTTTGAGAGACAGATATAGAGGGCTATTATTTTTAAAATCTTTGATAAACAAAGATATTTCAGATATTTCATACTGTTATGGTTTAACCCCAGATAGTAACCCTATACCACACAGCTACTCACTTATTCCCCTGCTTCCCAGTGGGGTGGACACTCAGAGAGAAAGGAAAACTCATGGGTTGAGATAGAAACTGTTCACCAGGACAGCAAAGGGGAAAAAATTAAATATTATATTACATATTAATAATGATAATAATAGCATGTAATGATAATAGAATATATAAAATGAAAAATCCACAATTTCTCACCACCCGATGACCAACACAGCCCATCCTGAGCAACAGTCGGGGGCAGGGATATTCCCCCACAGCCATCCCAGAACAGCAAGTTCCAGAGAGAGAAAGTGAGGGAACAAACAGCTGAACCAATTAATGAAGAGGCCCAAGTGAATGAAAAGAGGGGAAAAAAGGGCAGAAAGGGATGAACAAAAAAAGGCAAAAAGGGACTTGGCCCGCTGACCAACCCTTCCTTACACCAGCCATGCCGTCTATGGTACGGAACACTCTCTTTGGCCAGTTTGGATCAACTATTCTGGCTGTGCCCTCCCACGTTTTACACCTGTACATCAGCAAAACCTGGAAAGTTGGAAGATGTCCCTGACTGCTCAGCAGCAACTAATAACACCAGTGTACTATCAACATCCTTTGCATACTAAATCCAAAACACAGTAGCTGCTAGAGAGAAAATTAGCTCCATCCTGGTCAAAACCAGGACACAGACTCATTAAAAAAATGCCATATAGTCTCTTAGTAAAAATGATACTGAACTCCTAAACATTTAACACTGTAAATAGTATAAAGCCTTATAATTTGAAATGGATGTCATTATTGATAGATTTTAAACCAGATGTAGTAGGTATGAGTTCAATAATGTTTCTTAAACACATTTTCACTTGTTTGCCATTACAGTCTTTCACATATAATGTTGCAACAAAATATTTAACTCACTTCTCTAGCATGGACAAATAAACCTGTCCTGCATTCATGCCAAGGGTGGTCTCTCAGCCGACATGGGATATTTATATTTTGCATTGTGTGACAGTTAGACTCTTTGGAGCTGTAAAGGAGTGATATATCCTCACAGTCTGCTCCAAATGTTTCAGCACTGTGAAAGTAAACAGCTAGCAGCATGCCATCCTTCAAGTGAACAGCTGATTGGACTCTTTAGTTCGATTAAGAGAGAAATCTGTTGCTGATACCTAAAGTGGCAGAGAACTGCAGACCAGACCCCAACAGCAGACATGCGTTGATCCTGAACTACCCATTGAGTGAGCTGGCAGAGCTTCCCATGACAGGCACAGCTCTTGGTAGTACAGTGGGAAGAGGTCACTGTAGAGCGTGCTTATAGTCAAGGCTTGCTAGCCACTTTGGGAAATGTTTCCTTAACATCTCTGCTATCCAGCAGCACTGTTTTTTATGTTTCTGAGCCTTTTTGGATGAGACAACTCAAGAGCAGAAGCAATCCTGTGACCTTTGCCGCATCACAGAAGCACTACCGCACACACAGAGCTCAGTATTGCAAACACAAAGAGAGAAAATAAACTTCTTTCAAACAGTGGCTACACAGAATGACAAAAGTAAATGTGTTCCTTTGGTGTCTCGTACTTCCTTTTTGCTTGCATCAATGCTACAGAATAAATCAGATGGGTAGACAGAGCGCATTAATTATCGCTATACCTTCTGGTAAAGCACAGCCTCCATAGGTAAATGCTAAAAACTTTTTGTTACTGAGCAAGTGGGTACAATAACTGCACAAAAGGAACACTTGTAAAAAAAACCTTACCATAATGAATAATTAGAATATATTAATGTAACATGCTTAAATGCATCATATACAGACAAGAGATACCATTGGATGAATATTAATAGCTGGAGCAATGTTGTAACAGTCTAAGCATCTAAGAGAGTTCATGATCAGAGATACAGCATGTGTCTTGGAGGATGCCTGAGTTATTTTAACAGATTTACTACTAGATCACTGCAGGATTCTTTGCATATCAGCTGGTATCTTTGAGCTCCAGTTTACTTCTGTGCTAATGATGAAAATCAAGCATATTTACCTGTTCTGAGAATCACACAGAGCTCTGACATATACTGGAGGTACAGAATTAAATGCAAAGAAAAGCATCTTTGGTTGTCTATATGGCTGTTACAGAACTTACTGGATACTTTCAAGTGGTACAGTGTTACAGAGCATGGTACATATACTAAAATTGACATACAGTGTAGTTGAAAAAAATGAGATACACTTCATAGCAAAGTGTTTTTATCATTTGTCACAATGGATATGTCATGAAAGAAAGTGTTTACAGTACATTGCAAAAAATATAATTTTGCCAGCCCAGCAGTAAAGTCAACTCAAAATTAATCTCCAGTCATGATACAGAAATAATGCAACATGAATAAAGTCAAGCCAAAATTAATCTCCACTCATGGTACAGAAACAGTGCAACATGAATATGTGCTGCAGAAAAGTAAGAAAGCAAGAATGCAGGGCAGCTTGATTTATGACATAAATAAATGTAAGGGATATTAGTAAGATTAGTGTATAGGAGTGTTAGCACAAATCAAAATATGCAGTACCAAATTGGATTGCTTGCTGCACAACAGAAGAACAGCAGTCTAATAGAGAAGATATAGTATGTCATAAAAAAGCAGAGCAGTTTCCAAGTATTAAATAAATATATTGATGTTATTAATAATAGAGAAGTGCAGGATCTTGTGCCTATTCTTATTAAACATCCTCATTAATAATCTGAACCAAAGGGGTAACATTGTTATTAATGAAATTTGCTGCTGCTGCTGCTGACTTTGTGAAGTTGCCAACACTCTCAAAGGATATTAAGGCACTTGAAAAGACTAGGAATAGGAACAGAAATTTAATTTAGAATCAGTTTGGGAAAATGCGTGTGCTACAATTTAGCTATCATCTTCACTGTATAATTAACCAAAGTTTAGGAATTCCTGAAATGTACATAAATACAAACACATATATGAAAGGCATCCAAAAATGTGGTTTCAGTTGGAGAGAAAAGCCTGAGAAGCAGGAACCTTAAGCTGTACAATGTGATAGAAAACATGTTGAAAATTATTTTACAATGCAATACGGAGAGATTTTTGATGCATTTTGGGCTGCACATACATACGTACTGTATAATGCAGCAGGAAAACAAGTCTATGGTGCCACAAGACCCCTAACTTCAATATGTGTATGCCATCAGAGTCACATTGAAGTAAATGATTTAGAAAAAAGGTTATTATTATTGGAGATTAAGTCATAACCTGAATACAGAGTTCTAAGTTAAGTAAATCGATATAGGCAATCCACAGAAACACAAATAGAAGCAAGCAAGCAAAAAGTTCACAGAGGCAGGAAAGTCTTAGCTATGACAGAAGCCTAAAAATTATAGTTAGATTTCTCTAGTGCTTTTAAATGATAAAGAGCAAGTCTCTCTTTCGGTCACAGAAGTGTTAAAAGTGAGGGTTAAGTTGGGTGTTCTGTATGGGTATATGGGCTATGGCCTTGACAATAGAGATTTCGTTACTTGGGAAAATCTCTCTCACACGAAAACAGGGAAGTCTCATCACCTGGCATGGTAAAAACCAAACTTGATAAAGCAATGAAGAGTCTGAAAGCAACAGTCCTTCAAGTTGTAAAGATAGCTCAGTAGATTAAGGAGTACTTACACAACTTCCCTAGCTTCTATAACTGTTATCAATATTTATGTCCATCAATACCAGGTATCTATCAATATCTGGTAATGTTAAACATATTAATGATAAAGTATGTTTTTTTCAACTTCATTGAAATAAGCCACGCATATATAAAACTGAAATAAATAGTGATGTCTTCAAATACTGTATGACAATTATCAAAGTGGTTTTCATGATTTGTGAAGAGTCCAATAGGAAAAAAACACATATTTCATAGGAAATATTCAACTGATATTTTCCTTTGGCTTAGGTCTGTGCTGTCATTACAGTACAATGTACGCTACGCAGAATACTGATTCACAGGTTGCACGGAAAAGTCAGTGTGGAAACCCTCAGGAAATATAAACAATTTCTTCACAAATACTCTGGTTCATTTTAAGAGACAAGATATACCCACTTCCCTTGCAGTGCTATGAATATCTCAGCCCTAAATCATATCAGTTTGTGAAGTTAGTTAAGTCTTCAAGTACAGTGAATAGAAAAGTGAGCATTCAAAATCAGCTGTTCTTGACAAATCTTAAATACTTGCTGATGAAATAGTTTAACTGCTGTTAATGTTATAGGGCCAAGAGAAAGAAAAGTATCCACTGGATTATATTCTTACATGTTATCAAAAAATAATTAACTGTAAGAGTATTTTTCACAGTAAATAATTTAATAGTTGACTTAGGCACCTTTCTCATGAATTACGAGTTAGGCAAAATGTGTTGAATGTTCTCTACAAACATGTTAAATCTATACGTTGCCAGTTATGCTGACTTTGGCGCAGTTGTTACTGGTTGCCTATGTTATACTGAGGTTTTTTCAGTTCTTTAGTACTGGACAAGTGAAATTTTACTCAGGCAGGATGAGCATTTCTAGTATAAAAATAAATTGTATGTTGTAAATTGACATTGCTTGCAGGTGAATAAACATTGTAATGTCAAGTTTGATATTCAAGTACAAAAGCTATATACACCAGTGTTTCCAAAAAAAAAGAGATTAAAAAGTAAACTGAATTTGTGAAATGTTCTTAAAGGTTTTCAAGCCTCTCAATTATATTGCCGTAATTATGACTGCTACATAAATGAACACACCTTGCTCAGCAGATCAGAGACACATTTGTGGATCAGGCACATTTGTGAATGTGGCACATTTGTGCCACATTTGTGGGAGCTTGAACCTGGAAGTCCAAAGGAGGGTAAAAGTATAAAATTCTACAATGTCATATTCAGTGTCCCACTGCACATAAAGAACAATATACTGACATTCGTGCTAACAGTAACTACGGTAGTATTTCAGGTAAAAGAGTATATGTCTCTAAAGGATTATACACTCAATTAATTAGGGATCAGAATCAGGAATAGGTTCTCAAATAATTTCTGCTTTTCCCCACAAGATAATTTCAGAACTGTCAGTAATATAAATGAGTAACTGTAGCAATGCTACCTGGCACTAATTATAGCACTTACCCATACTGTGATAATAAAGATTGCCTTCTGCAATGATAATAGCTAACATTTGAACAGTGCCTTTCATCTCCAAAAATCCCCAAATACTCTACAAATTAAAAATCTGATCTTTCTGGATATATGTAAATCTTTGATGAAGGAGGTCCGAGACAGGAGGACTACAGTTTTTTTATGTATATGTCTGATGGTCATGTAGTCTTTGTCTAGAAGCCCACATCGACTTCTGGAGGTTAAATTACTCAAACAGAAAAAATCATTAGGACATCAGGAATAAAAGCAAGTGTGCAAACCATATCTCTAATCCCCCTAATATTTATTTCTTGAAAAAAAAATATTCAAAACATTGTACTTTGTAACAGTATTTCTTTTTCCCTCCTTCACTTTGCATTTGTTTCATAAGTGTCATTTTCCTTTACCTAATTACTCACATGTGAAAATAAAGAACTCCTTGTAGCAGAGGCATGGGTTACTATATGCATTTGTTATACTTTTTACCAGTATTAATTGTACTATTACCACCCAGGGATAACTCCCATCAATTTATCTGACATCTAGAACTGGGAATTTGGTGTACAGAATTTCTTTATTTGTCATAAAAATGTGGTAACTCTGAGCCAACACAAAGGTTAGAAAAATATATAAATAAGCTATTTTTCTAGATTGAAATGACTGAAGAGAAATGGGCTATTTTGTCAGGCTGAATGTGGTTGCTAACAGTGATATCTGGGCAGGGTGCTGTGACTTGGACACGTGGTCTTATGTAAAGGTTGAGGGGCCTTGACTGGTCCCAAAAAGGGAGAAAATCTATTTTCAGGCTCAGCTATGTCTCAATAGTAAGAATGCAAGTTCCTGTGTGAATGTGATACTTCTGCACAACTGGTCTTCATTACAAGCATGGTCATTCACCATGCTAGAGGAATGAAAGCTCATTTTGACTTAACATTTTTTAATGGAAGAGATAAGACTTTACTTCTGACTTACCTTTTTTAATGTTGTATTTTCTTCATCGGCCGATGAGATTTCATATGGAGGAAGCAAATGTTCTCATTTATTGTAGATATGTTAACACATACATAGGGACTCTGAAATTCTCAGAGATCTCGAAAGAAAAGCCAGAAGCTAGTTTCCAAATTTGGGCTTTAATCAGGGTGCTAGCCCAGCTTTATCACAGCATTGAGACACATTTTTGAGACCAGTTTACTTTGATGGAATATAAGCACCTGCTTAAATTGAAACACATACTTAAATAAGCACCTGCTTAAGTGATTTGCTGAAATTGAGTTTCCACGACTTTCTCTGGGAGAACCTTTCTGCCCTTCTCAGCAGTAAGCATCAATAAAGAGGGCTGATTGCATTATAAAATGTCTAACAAATACTGTTTAATGCTGAATTTTTAGGTCATCACTGCTGGGAATAGCAAATGGTTTTTACTTTGCCAGGTGAGATTAATTTCTAAAGAAATGAGGCTGCAAAATACCCTACACAGCACCTGTGGGCTGTTCTGCTCCTATGACTGGAAACAAAAAAGATAATGATGCTTTTTAAAAGCTTACAGTTTGAAATATGTTGCAATGTCTTTTGTTTATTTTCTCTCATTAAAAAAATGAAAACTCCGAACTAGAAAGATTATAGGTAAAATAATGTGCAATAATTTCTCCTTGTAGCTCCACTTTAAAACAAAATGCTGATTTTTCTTCCGTCTGTAGTTTTAAACTATGCCGGCATGGACATAAGTGAAATGTACAACTAGAAGAAGAATGACCAGCTCTCTTGAGAGCAAGCTGCTAGTTTCCACTAAATACCTTCACTGTTAGGAACTCTGTAAAAAGAAAAAGAAAACCTAAGTAAAGCTTTTGAGATGTATTTTGAATGGGGAGAAAACAAGTAGGCTTTACTAACAAAACTTGACTGCTGTCAATACAAGTAAACTAAAGCTAACACTGTAGTCAAATTGAGTGGTGCCTAATATGAATCTGCTTTGCTAATCAGTGAAAGTTATTCAGTTATACAACAAATACTATGTAAAATATTATGTTCTAGCAGTTTTTAGGGATTGCTTCAGCAGTGGTACCACTTACTAGTATGAGGTTTTTAGAAAATCTTGCTTTGAAATAAAAGGGGTACTGTGAAAGAGGACAACAGTGGTGCGGTTGGGGGTTTGGGATACTCAGATGGGGTTGTGATCCTCTTTCTTTCATAGACTGCCTGTGCAGACAGGTCTGTTTCTAGATTATGCTGAAGTTCCATTTTCACTAAAAGGAAGTTACTGTGCTTCCTTGAGTTATTGGGCTGTTATAAATCCATAAACACAAAGTTGCTTTTCCAAAAACAGGGAAAGGGAAGCCTGGTGGAGATAAAGAGGGTAGGGAGGACTGACTGTCTTCCTATGAGCTGAATGCACACTAGAACAAAAAGAGTCTGCTTAGGACAGATTCATCAGTTTTCCATTTCTGATCCATCCCTAGAAGACTGTTCTACTGGTAAAAACAACAGCTGAGTGACATAGGTAACTATTGTCAGGCCATTCAGACAGCCTTACCAAAGGTCAATGTTAGAGTTAGGATCTAATCAGGGTTTCTGTGCTAAAATGCATTTAGCTCTGACATATGAAATTTTAGTTCATTTCAAAGGAATATGTTTAGCACTTCCCCCAAAACTTTAATGATGTATACAAATATTTAAAAATTGTAATCCTTGTAGACTGAAAAATTCAAATATGGTCCAAATGTAGCTGAGTGGGGCAGAAACAAGAAGAGAGAGAAAAATACTTACAAATATATATTTCTAAATCTCAATTTGAAATTAAAAAATGTGGGGTAACTCACCTGAAAATTTTGCTTGGAAATAGTACAAATCTTCTATTTAAGACATTGCTCAGTCTTGTACCAGAACATCCATTCTAAAATTAATCACATGGAATAAAACTAAATTAGAATCCCAGGAACCCTGGTTTGTAAAATATCAGTTTATAAAATACCCAGATAGAATAACCAGTGCAAACAGTAAAAGGAAGACCAGAAGCCATAATGAATTTTATTGCAACTGGCATTTCAACTAATTATTTTTATGGTAAAAAAAGTTTTTATATTAAAGAGACTGTATTTATTCTATGTCATTTACACAAAGGGAAATCATATTGCTTTTTTTTTTTTTTTTTTTTTTTCCCCTATTGTTGATCCATCGGAGGCCTGTAGACTTCACTTAGAACTTCCCTTCCTGCCCCCTGATCAACTCTGGTACACCAGAAGGTATTAAGTTCTCCAGAAAATCCATTTCCATTTCCTAACCAGCTGGAAAAAAAAATGGGATTATTATTATTCCTATTATGTTCAGTAGTGTTTTGCCAGATACTCTACATGCTTTATTGAGCTACTCTATCCCTTTACTGATGGGGAAGAATAGAATTAGTAGAGAGCTGCTTCTGCTTCTCTCCAGTTCCAGACTAGGGGATTGATCTCTTTTCCACAAGTACCTGATTTTCTGCATGTGGTTTGTGCAACAAGTACTTATATAAAAGTTGAATATCTTCTTTGACCTTTTTTAATCATGTTGTATGACCAGAAAAAAAAAAAAAAAAAAAAAAAAGGAGAGAATTTTGTTAGCGGGGCACATAAGTGCCTGAACTCATAATCAAGATCAAGGAGGTAGATATTTGCACTTTCAATTGTATGATTAGAACCCAAACCCGCAGTTTTTGTTGATAGAAAAAGAGATTATTATTTTCACCTTCTTGATTCTTGCTACATTTTATCATAATTTCAAAATGGTATCAAAATGTGCAAGTCAAAAAAAGAGAAATAAAGAGAACGTCATCTCTTTCTTCTAATCCCGTGTTAAAACGTGTGAATGTGAAGAGAAATGGTCTTCTGTTCACCTGGGTGTTTCCTTATTGGTCTTAGCACTTCCTAACTCTTCACTCATATTTATAGCTTTGCAAGATTTTTGAAGAACCTCATTAATGGTTTTCAAGCACAACAGTGCATGTCTTTGCCTTCTGGAGAATGTGGTAAGAAAATTATCATTTGCAATAGGAGAAATACGGGGACTTCTGCAGTCAAAGATTCCAGCAGCCATGTTCGTCTGTGGCATAGATTTATCCTGTTACTGATTAACACAGTGTTATGAATAGCTGCAGGGCTGGACAATCGCCTGTGCAGAAGTTTCCAGCATTTCCAAAGGTTTTTCTGAAGTCTTCTATGGTATGCATTTCAAGTTGTATATATAATGTGTTTACCATAAAGACATGTTAATGTATTACATGTTTTCCAGCCAGGTATTAAGTCTCTGGCTGTGACCAATACTTGGTGTTTCAGCAAAGGGAAAATAACTTATAATGTATTAATTTGTGACCTAAATCTTGAGATCTGGCAACTCACATTACTGTCATACCAGTGCTGTTACCTCTCATAAAGTTGTCCAATTCTAGCAAAATCCTAGCTGCACTAAATAGTTGTGTTGAGTACACTTTGATTTCTCCACTGCCTTACATTCTGAAAGATGAAAGGGCCTTCCATTTTTTTTTTTTTTTTTTTTTTTGTTAATCTATGTTCATCAAAATAGTCTGGTGAAAGGCAGTCTGATGAACTGGTTGGTTTTCAAAGCTGTCTTATGGTGCAGAATTTAATATTCAGGGTTGCTTTTAGTTGTTTGATTACAACAATGAAATCTCAAGGCCGCAGACTGCAAAAGAAAAACTTCTTTTGTAAGCCAGTTATAACCTGCTGCAGCAATGTCTTTATCTCTGTGCAAGTGCCCAGAGAAATATAAATGCCTCAGCAGCGTGCTAACTTTGAAGCCTAACAAATAATTATTAAATTGTCCAGTCACAGTACTGTTACTTTTCCTGCCAAAATCGTCCTTGCTCACTCCATGTACCATTTGCTCTCTTTTATCTGATACTTGGCTTGCAAAGTGCCTTGGACAAGGACAGTTACATGGCAGTAACTCTTGATCCTAGGAAATACTGCAGTGTGAATTTAAGTGTAAACACTGCAACAATAATGAGAAAGGAAGACAAGGGGTTAAGGGTAGTGGGGTTTTTTTCACTTAATTGTAGGAGATATCTAGTCATCCACCCTCCCTCTATAACCTAAAAGAGAGTAGTTCTTGTCTTACTACAGACTATAGATGGAATCAAGATTATTAACACAGGCTAGAGGTAAATGAGATGAAGTGTACCCAAATGTAAGTTTCAAAGCTTCTATTTGTAGGTTTTGTTCAAAAAGGGTCACTACATTAGGTATGCTGGTGTAGTTTATCAGTGGTAGCTCATCAGTGCCTGAAGAGTGAAAAGCTAAAATTGCTAAAGCTTGTGGGACCTACTTTTGTTTCTGTATGCTACTCTACTCAGCAGTGACAGGCAATTACCTCTGTGTTAGAACTTTGAAAAATTCAGAGTAAAAGTAAGAGGATGAGGTTAAAACACAGAAGGATCTTATGTTCAACTGAAGGAAGAATTTAATCCTCATAAATTCAGTGATAACAGAAAATATCGGATTAATCTTATTTCCT